>JAODUO010000253.1:395000-490804 GCA_025642075.2 Ridgeia piscesae | reverse complement strand
TCAGTGTTGGTCTTGTGTTCCCTGTCAGTGTTGGTCTTGTGTTCCCTGTCAGTGTTGGTCTTGTGTCCCTGTCAGTGTTGGTCTTGTGTTCCCTGTCAGTGTTGGTCTTGTTTCACTGTCAGTGTTGGTCTTGTGTTCCCTGTCAGTGTTGGTCTTGTGTTCCCTGTCAGTGTTGGTCTTGTGTTCCCTGTCAGTGTTGGTCTTGTGTTCCCTGTCAGTGTTGGTCTTGTTCCCTGTCAGTGTTGGTCTTGTGTTCACTGTCAGTGTTGGTCTTGTGTTCCCTGTCAGTGTTGGTCTTGTGTTCACTGTCAGTGTTGGTCTTGTGTTCCCTGTCAGTGTTGGTCTTGTGTTCCCTGTCAGTGTTGGTCTTGTTCCCTGTCAGTGTTGGTCTTGTGTTCCCTGTCAGTGTTGGTCTTGTTCCCTGTCAGTGTTGGTCTTGTGTTCCCTGTCAGTGTTGGTCTTGTGTTCACTGTCAGTGTTGGTCTTGTGTTCCCTGTCAGTGTTGGTCTTGTGTTCACTGTCAGTGTTGGTCTTGTGTTCCCTGTCAGTGTTGGTCTTGTGTTCCCTGTCAGTGTTGGTCTTGTTCCCTGTCAGTGTTGGTCTTGTTCCCTGTCAGTGTTGGTCTTGTGTTCCCTGTCAGTGTTGGTTTTGTGTTCCCTGTCAGTGTTGGTCTTGTGTTCCCTGTCAGTGTTGGTCTTGTGGTCGCTGTCAGTGTTGTGTTCTGAGGTTTCAGACTGTCGGTGCAGCTGTGGAAAGATCTCCACCAAAAGTTGTTCCAGCAAAACCTGCAAGAAACAAGACTCATGACACAAATTCTGACTTGGTTAACAACACAACTTGAAACAGGTTAATTATTCACTAATACTAGTAGCATGCGTGGTAGAAATAATGTGACTTGTAATGTTACTAACAGCATAACTTCAATGTACCTGGACTTCAAAATGAAACTAGTTGCACTAAGCACTCTTATAGTACGGTGTCCAGTGCTTCCAGTGGCTCAAACCCCTTTACAGATCTCTTGGAAGCTTTCAGCTACACTGCATTTACTACACAAAGTCTATTCGTTCATCTATATCCACAATCAGCTATAGTTAGGCACGTTCTCATTTATTCAACCAAGCAAATTACCCATGCAAAATTTCCCAAGCCTTGAAACAGCAGACGTACACTACCCTCCCTCAAGTCTGTCTGATTTTCACACCATTTCCGAGATTCTCCACATTTCAAAATATAATATGCACTATACGGAAACTGGAGAGGAAGTTTCACGAGACTGGCACACACGTACATAGAAGATGTGCTTGTTGAGTCTGACGTCCTTGTAGTGCTTCAAACACTTTGATGGTGCCGTGGCGGGAGTTGTCTTCACCCACAAGGTTCTTCAGTGCATCTGCAGCACTCAACAGTATCAAAGTCACTCACACAATTCCACAACTATCAAGTGTCCTCAAATGGCAGGACAATTCCTCGAAATTTTAAATATATCCTTATAACAATAGTAGCATTATCAATATCTTTATTTCATGATGGTGACAATGGCACATTCATCAAATGATTTTCCTCCTACTACAAAATATTTCGCTTTAAAGCAATACATTTTTTTTAAATTAAGGGATTTGCTTTATGTTTATAATTTTATTTATGTTTTATAAATTACAAGCATACATGAAATGAAAACCTGAAAGATTACTTCACTTGCAAATGTTTAAATGTTTGCTATGTAAAAGTTGCATGACATATCTGGGTAAAACATATGTAGATTGATTACCATTGGAAAAATACAAACATATCGCCATGAAATCTCATCAAGTGCAATATCTTCCTCTGTTTGTTTGTACATCACCACTATATAAATATACATTTTATTTAAATGCAGTGCATTATGGGTAAGCATAATAATTTTTCATTATATGGCGATACCACAACAATTATCCATATTTAATGTGCTTCATGTTTCCCACCTGGAATGTTGTGTAGGAGTTTCTGCTTGGCCAGGAGCCGCACTCGGATCTTCTGTTGGGGTGAGAGGTCAGGGGTTGAAGGTCGAAGTTTGCCATCTTCCCAGAACAAGTCTCGCAGCTGATGGGTGTAGTAGACAATCATTGGCTCTGAGATCAGCCAATCAACAGTTTCCCGCAACTGTCTGCAAAGTTTGAATAAATTCAATTGTCATACAATTGTTAATTCACAAGGACAAGCATTTTAGTGTGACACTTCTTAACTTGTTTTGGGGACATCAGTCTCACCTGTTGATAGAGCGGCCATAAGTGACTTGTACAGAGATCATGAGGGTGCGACGAAGCCAGCGGAACAAACCACGCAGCTCAAAGATCTCTCCAATCAGCTGGTAGAGCGGCTCCACCGTCGAGTCAACTCCACTGCTGGCCTCATCCTTGTTACTACGACCAACACAAAACAACAGTTGTACATCAGTGCTGGCCTCATCCTTGTTACTACGACCAACACAAAACAACAGTTGTACACCAGTGCTGGTCTCATCCTTGTTACTACGACCAACACAAAACAACAGTTGTACATCAGTGCTGGCCTCATCCTTGTTACTATGACCAACACAAAACAACAGTTGTACACCAGTGCTGGCCTCATCCTTGTTACTACGACCAACACAAAACCACAGTTGTACACCAGTGCTGGTCTCATCCTTGTTACTACGACCAACACAAAACCACAGTTGTACACCAGTGCTGGCCTCATCCTTGTTACTACGACCAACACAAAACAACAGTTGTACACCAGTGCTGGTCTCATCCTTGTTACTACGACCAACACAAAACAACAGTTGTACACCAGTGCTGGTCTCATCCTTGTTACTATGACCAACACAAAACAACAAGTCTGAGCAGCCATTGGTCTCAATGTGCATGCGTGTGTGTGCATGAGTATATGTGTGTGCGTGCGTGAGTGTATGTGTGTGCGTGCATGCGTGGATGTCTGTGTGTGCGTGCATGAGTGTCTGTGTGTGTGCATGAGTGTCTGTGTGTGCGTGCATGAGTGTCTGTGTGTGCGTGCATGAGTGTCTGTGTGTGCGTGCATGAGTGTCTGTGTGTGCGTGCATGAGTGTCTGTGTGTGCGTGCATGAGTGTCTGTGTGTGCGTGCATGAGTGTCTGTGTGTGCGTGCATGAGTGTCTGTGTGTGCGTGCATGAGTGTCTGTGTGTGCGTGCATGAGTGTCTGTGTGTGCGTGCATGAGTGTCTGTGTGTGCGTGCATGAGTGTCTTTTTGGGGCAGATGCGGGGGGCATGAGTGTCTGTGTGTGCGTGCATGAGTGTCTGTGTGTGCGTGCATGAGTGTCTGTGTGTGCGTGCATGAGTGTCTGTGTGTGCGTGCATGAGTGTCTGTGTGTGCGTGCATGAGTGTCTGTGTGTGCGTGCATGAGTGTCTGTGTGTGCGTGCATGAGTGTCTGTGTGTGCGTGCATGAGTGTCTGTGTGTGCGTGCATGAGTGTCTGTGTGTGCGTGCATGAGTGTCTGTGTGTGCGTGCATGAGTGTCTGTGTGTGCGTGCATGAGTGTCTGTGTGTGCGTGCATGAGTGTCTGTGTGTGCGTGCATGAGTGTCTGTGTGTGCGTGCATGAGTGTCTGTGTGTGCGTGCATGAGTGTCTGTGTGTGCGTGCATGAGTGTCTGTGTGTGCGTGCAGTGAGTGTCTGTGTGTGCGTGCATGAGTGTCTGTGTGTGCGTGCATGAGTGTCTGTGTGTGCGTGCGTGAGTGTCTGTGTGTGCGTGCATGAGTGTCTGTGTGTGCGTGCATGAGTGTCTGTGTGTGCGTGCATGAGTGTCTGTGTGTGCGTGCATGAGTGTCTGTGTGTGCGTGCATGAGTGTCTGTGTGTGCGTGCATGAGTGTCTGTGTGTGCGTGCATGAGTGTCTGTGTGTGCGTGCATGAGTGTCTGTGTGTCCATATAGAATTCTGCCATGGAGCTGCATCATGCCATTAACTCACCACTCATCAGCTCCAAAAATTACATCATCGGAATCTTCACTCTCAGACTGTTTTCTGGAGCTGCAACATCAGGGAATCATTACACAGCCATTACAATATGACACAGACGTATGTTCGTCAACGTAATAACATAGCAAATAGTTCTGAGAAAAATTTACAAATCAACTAAGCATTCTCTTGGATAGGAAGTTATTAAAGATAAGGTTTAATATAGCAGAAGTTGTTTCTAGTACTTAAAGGGCAAGAAAGGCAACGGTTTGGTGTTACGCACCTAAAAGAGTTTACACAAACTAACCATTTGCATCTACAATCAAATTTTCACATTAGTAGTTTCCTCAGAAAGTGGTGTTAAAGTGGGTAAATCTGGCTAAATCACTGACACCATAAACGGGCCCATTTTGGTCCATGCAACCAATCAAAACCCAGCTTCTATCAGCACTTTGGAAAAGTATTAGGTCATAAAGTCGTGTGCTGGTTCAGCTGTCATAACAGAGAGCCAAGCGGTGCCTTACGTCGGTTTACAACGAAATCGCGACAGCAATATGCCACACTGTTCCTCATACGCTTGTAGCAACAGTTCAGTGAAAGACAGTATCAGTAAGCTGTCTTTTTGTTACCCTTTGAATCGACCAGAACTGAAACAGTAGCCCAGTTGATTCGTTGGGACAGTCACAGACGCATTGCGGATGCCAGACGACTGGGTTGGATTGACCCAACCACAAAAAACGACCTCCACCACACGCCAAATTTCACCTCACCTATCTTACATACATATACATACACTACTTATAAAATAAAATCACTTGCATTCCTCTAACGAAGAAAATTCACAAATCGCAGATCTCGACGGCAACTTCGTCGGCCGCTCTGCGGTATTGTAAAATCGCTATATAAGTTAGCTTTATACAAAATGCCGTTAGACGGCACATTTGTGCATGCGAATATATATATAAACTTTACTTACTGCACGAAATAATTTAATTATAAATAATATAATACTAATTAATTGTTATCATCACTATGATTTGCAGGAAATAATAAGTTTTATTATTATATAATAATATTTTATTTATATAGCACCACATCCATAATTGATTGTGGCGCATCACAATATGCTGCTATTAAAAATGCAATAAGAAGAAAACTACCCACAGATAATATTTTAAAATAAATAATGAAAATACATGTGTCTATATAATTAACTAAAGTGACCTATCAGTATTAAAAAGAACCCATACAAATTCCATAACAACAATAGTGATAAATTAATGTAAAGGTAATATATAATTAAAATGGTAAAATAATTATGACGTAACAATAATTTCCATTCAGCACATACACACACATTGTGCTTAAGAAAATATTATTGAAGCTATTTTTGTCTACTTATGAATGATATTTTCACCACCAGATATGTAATAATAATAATTTTTTGACAAGACACTATATCAGGAAAATAAATCACTGAAATTTAAACATAATATGAATATATGGAAATATATGGTGGTAGAAAAAAGAAGGTTTTGGTGCATTTAAAAATATTAATATGTTATTGTTTTAGTTATTATTGTTAAACACTATACAAGCTTGCATGAATAAAAATAAACTATTAAAATTATATATGTTTATATTAAATTGTTACTTTTTATCATCTCTATTAGGCCCATATCAACAAAGCGTTGCCTTTGTTTGCCGTTTAACATTTTCTGCAGACCATAGTGATGCTGCTAATTATTATTATATTATTTATAATTAATTAAACTAATTCGTGCGTGTGAATGCAGTAAGTTTTATAAATATTCGCGCACAAACGCGCCATCTAGCGGTATTTTGTGTAAAGCTAACTTATAATAGCAAGTTTACATTAGTCGAAGTTGTCGAGTTGGTGTCCGTCGAGATTTGCGCGTTTCTTTTGTGAACTTTCTTTGTTAGAGGAATACAAGTGATTTTTTGTAATGTAATGTAAGTATATTATGTATGTAAGAAATGTGAGGTGAAGTTTGGTGGCTGTTGGCTGTCATTTTCGTGGTTAGGTCAGAAAGTAACAGATAATAATACGCATATGCACAGTTCACGCCGACCAAGAAGACTTAACTACGTCATTTTGTTTTAAAATGGCGTAGTCTATAGACTTTCTATGGTTGTGTGTTCTAGATTTTTTCCTGGTAAACCTCTGACATTAAAAATATGATTGTTGTTGGAAGTTGTTACTTTTTACTAACTCTGTTAACCCCATATGATCAAAATATTGACTTTTGTTTCCCTTGAAGAACGCTCAGAGCATTTTACTTCCTGAGAGTCAAATACCATATCGACTTCTCTGGAAAGCATTCAGCCATGTTGCAACTACCGCACGAATATTACTCATTCAGCAATATCGACCGAAGTCCCTAGCCAGATACTAATTGATACAGTTGAGAGAACTGGAACAACACGGAATGAACAATGTTGAAGAAGGCAGCCATGGATGCAGCCTGTGTATCACACTGACCTACTGCCAAGGGTCGCCAGGGACAAGCATGTATTTCAGACTGATGTACTGCGAACGGAGGGCAGGGAGAAGCATGTATTTCAGACTGATCTACTGCGAACGGAGGGCAGGGAGAAGCATGTATTTCAGACTGATCTATTGAGAATGGAGACCAGGGAGAAGCATGTATTTCAGACTAACCTACTGAGAAGAGACGCTAGGGAGAAGCGTGTTGCCCTCGTTGCCTGTGGTGGGTTCTGGCTGCTTGAGGTGCTCCAGACTAGGGCTGAAGAATGTGAAGAGGATCTCACTTTGGGCGAGTCTCTCGTCCTGCATCACTTCCTACAACACACACAGTACTGCATCACTTCCTACAACACACACAGTACTGCATCACTTCCTAAACAACACACACAGTACTGCATCACTTCCTACAACACACACAGTACTGCATCACTTCCTACAACACACACAGTACTGCATCACTTCCTACAACACACACAGTACTGCATCACTTCCTACAATACACACAGTACTGCATCACTTCCTACAACACAGTACACCTTCCACAACACACAGTATGATCATCTACAAACAAGTTCTCCTCTACAACACACACAGTAGCTCTAAACACCATACTGCATCCTTCCTACAACTATCACACATGTACTGCATCACTTCCTACAACACCAGTACTGCATCACTTCCTACTAACACACGACTTAACAGTACTGCATCACTTCCTACAACACACACAGTACTTACAGTCATCACTAACAACAGACTATCACTTCCTACAAAGCACACGATCACACAGTACTGCATCACTTCCTACAACACACACAGTACTGCATCACTTCTCCAACTACTGACCCCACATACACACAGTACTGCATCACTTCCTACAACACACCAGTACTGCATCACTTCCTACAACACACACACAGTACTGCATCACTTCCTACAACACACACAGTACTGCATCACTTCCTACAACACACAGTATGCATCACTTCCTACAACACACAGTACTGCATCACTTCCTACAACACACACAGTACTGCATCACTTCTAACCACAGTACTCATCACTTCCTACAACACAGTACTGCATCACTTCCTACAACAACGTATCATCACTTCCTACAACACAGTACCATCACTTCCATACACACATCTGCATCACTTCTACAACACACACAGTACTGCATCACTTCCTACAACACACAGTACTGCATCACTTCCTACAACACACACAGTACTGCATCACTTCCTACAACACACACAGTACTGCATCACTTCCTACAACACACACAGTACTGCATCACTTCCTACAACACACACAGTACTGCATCACTTCCTACAACACACACAGTACTGCATCACTTCCTATAACACACACAGTACTGCATCACTTCCTACAACACACACAGTACTGCATCACTTCCTACAACACACACAGTACTGCATCCTACAACACACACAGTACTGCATCACTTCCTACAACACACAAGTACTGCATCACTTCCTACAACACACACAGTACTGCATCACTTCCTACAACACACACAGTACTGCATCACTTCCTAAACACCCAGTACTGCATCACTTCCTACAACACACACAGTACTGCATCACTTCCTACAACACACACACAGTACTGCATCACTTCCTACAACACACACAGTACTGCATCACTTCCTACAACACACACAGTACTGCATCACTTCCTACAACACACAGTACTGCATCACTTCCTACAACACACACAGTACTGCATCACTTCCTATAACACACACAGTACTGCATCACTTCCTACAACACACACAGTACTGCATCACTTCCTATAACACACACAGTACTGCATCACTTCCTACAACACACAGTACTGCATCACTTCCTACAACACACAGTACTGCATCACTTCCTACAACACGCGCAGTACTGCATCACTTCCTACAACACCCAGTACTGCATCACTTCCTACAACACACACAGTACTGCATCACTTCCTACAACACACAGTACTGCATCACTTCCTACAACACACACAGTACTGCATCACTTCCTACAACACACACAGTACTGCATCACTTCCTACAACACACACAGTACTGCATCACTTCCTATAACACACACAGTACTGCATCACTTCCTACAACACACACAGTACTGCATCACTTCCTATAACACACACAGTACTGCATCACTTCCTACAACACACACAGTACTGCATCACTTCCTACAACACACAGTACTGCATCACTTCCTACAACACCAGTACTGCATCACTTCCTAAACACCAGTACTGCATCACTTCCTACAACACACACAGTACTGCATCACTTCCTACAACACACAGTACTGCATCACTTCCTACAACACACACAGTACTGCATCACTTCCTACAACACACACAGTACTGCATCACTTCCACACACACACATACTGCATCACTTCCTACAACACAGTACTGCATCCCACAACACACACACTACATCCTACAACACACACAGTACTGCATCACTTCCTACAACACACACAGTACTGCATCACTTCCTACAACACACACAGTACTGCATCACTTCCTACAACACACACAGTACTGCATCACTTCCTACAACACACACAGTACTGCATCACTTCCTACAACACACACACTGTACTGCATCACTTCCTACAACACACACACAGTACTGCATCACTTCCTACAACACACACAGTACTGCATCACTTCCTACAACACACACAGTACTGCATCACTTCCTACAACACACACAGTACTGCATCACTTCCTACAACACACACAGTACTGCATCACTTCCTAAAACACAGTACTGCATCACTTCCTACAACACACCAGTACTGCATCACTTCCTACAACACCACAGTACTGCATCACTTCCTACAACACACCAGTACTGCATCACTTCCTACACACACACAGTACTGCATCACTTCCTACAACACACACAGTACTGCATCACTTCCTACAACACACACAGTACTGCATCACTTCCTACAACACACACAGTACTGCATCACTTCCTACAACACACACAGTACTGCATCACTTCCTACAACACACACAGTACTGCATCACTTCCTACAACACACACTGTACTGCATCACTTCCTACAACACACACACACAGTACTGCATCACTTCCTATAACACACATTGTACTGCATCACTTCCTACACACACACAGTACTGCATCACTTCCTACAACACACACAGTACTGCATCACTTCCTACAACACACACAGTACTGCATCACTTCCTACAACACACACAGTACTGCATCACTTCCTACAACACACACAGTACTGCATCACTTCCTACAACACACACAGTACTGCATCACTTCCTACAACACACACAGTACTGCATCACTTCCTACAACACACACAGTACTGCATCACTTCCTACAACACACACAGTACTGCATCACTTCCTACAACACACAGTACTGCAGTCAAGAACAAGATGTTTATTTTTGACCCCAATGAGTACAGGAATTAATAATCATGTGTACACAAACAAAAGTGTAATTACTAATATGTAATAGAAGAAGAATTGTCAGTGACTCGTGTTAAGACTGAAAAGTCGCTATCACAGGAGCCACTCATAGTAATTTCACATTGAATTAACCTCTCTACATGCAAATGTATAGTACTTCAGGTGAAGCTACCAGTGCCACACTTGTCTGTAGTCTAAGTAGAACGGATTAAGTGACACTCCATAAATACATCCATGTATGTGTATATCAAAATTCTAATGACTAAGGACTTAACTGGCATATGTAACAATCAGATATTGTACATACGTTTTGATATTTTTGTAAGAGATCATTTTAAAAGTAATTCGCAAATCCATGTAACTTGTCAGTAACAATTTTTTTCCGAAACTAATTCGGTGTCTTGGATGTACACCTGATTACTGGTGTTTCACAGTCACTGCCCCAGACAGAAGCTTAGCCAATGTACCAATGCATCGCTCAGTTATCTCGAGTTACAGACCGAGTCAATTAAAACCACCAAGCCACCTGCCCTAGAAGGTTGGCATTATGGCGTGTATAAAGAACAAGCAAGACACACCGCCCTACAACTCACCAACAGGTACGTGTTCAGTTTCTCCTTCGCCTTATCCAGGAAGGCGCCATCTTGTGACTTCTTTCGGAACTTGCCAACACTTGGCAGCTGTGTCTTCTTTAGTGTGGGTTTGATCTGACAACACATGCAGAATGTGAGATATTCACAATTCTTTGAAAGTGTCATAATGTCCCAACACCCTATGTTAAGCCATCATCACCAGTGGTGTATGATGGAATATTCTGACATGAGACAAAGTTAGATATCAGTATCTTTCATGATGAAGCATTATAGCTTGTGACATATAAAAATTGACAATCATCAGATTAATATCTGACAAAATAATATCTGTGTAGTTGCCACATCTGTAAAAAAAGAAAAACGAATGAGGGTTGTTTGCAAATAAAATGAATAAAAACTAAAAATATGCAATGGCTAAGTGGTACAGCATAGTATCAACTGCATAATTACACTGTTTGAATTGTGATATTATAGCATAAAGAAAAGAGTGCGTTATAAATCGCTGTGACAGTGGGAAACCTCAACGATAGTTCAAATGGCAGAAAACATGATGTTGTTTTCCCAACATCTCTGTATTACAGATAGATACCACAGTACACGTGCAATTTCATGTCGCACTAAAAACATGAACACTGGTTGGTCAAACAGCAAATACAGGCCTAAGACCACATTTGCGTTTTCCATAGGCAGCTATTATAACATTTCCTTCATTTCCTATCAAACTTAAATAGACCTGTTATCGAAAATTTCACAGCATATTTATCCTCCACTGGTAGATGTGCCATGAAAAATTATAATACCTCAGAGTCCCACAAACCACGTTTGAACCTGACACCCCTTCATTTCTGCTAGAATCGGACAGTGACCTATTGTTTTGACATCACCAATCTAAATAACACATGTATCAATACGCAGACAACCATCGACTGTTGTCTGCCATTCTCTTACAGCTCTGACGCCACGCTTCACAAAAACATAATTTCTAGTCACTCCGCACTACATATGTGCTCACAGAAATTCAGACAACCTGCATATTATTTCTTTAGCGTACTCTTTGGTCGGGTAATGGCACGTTATTGTGGTCTTACATCTATACACTTAGTGGAGTTTTGTAAAGAAGCCATGCTACTATGTGTAATTTACGATGGCATATTCGCATCCTTGATTTTATTGCCATATCATTACTGCTAGCATGCATGATATGACCTTTATGTGACTGGACCTTTGCGTAGCAGCTCTGCAACTCACTGGAATTAGTTTGCGATGCAAGTCATGGAACTGTGCGAGTGTTCGAGAGACGACCCAGCCACAAGTGTCACCCTGGTGCATCAGGGTGTGACAGGGGACAGCACCATGCAGATGCACGACAATCACAAAGTAGGCGACCATCCTGTCATGTTCCTCCATCACCTGTAAGTGACAACAAATGTCTATGTATTGTTCTGTATAATCATGTATAATCTGTCAATATTATTATGTAAATTGCAGCTACCATGAATTAAAAAATATTGCGTTTAATACAAATTAAGCATCTTAATTTAATAAGACGATGATGAAGTGTTAAAATCAGAGCAGCCATTTTATTAACTTTAGTGATGTCATAACATCGACCCAAGAACATGACCTTGACCTCATGTGACCTGTGCCTACCTGTGAGTTGTAGATCTCTGCCTGCCACTGTCCAACGTGCTCCATCCACAGTTCTGTGCGTTCAATGTGAAACTCTAGTTGTCTCCTCGCAGTCTGTAGACCCTCAATCTCTGCCCTGATGTCTGCTTGTAACTTCAACATCTGCCAACATTACGTGCTACATTTGTAAACTTATACAACGTGCTGTGCAATTCTTAGGACAGGTCAATCTTCGCTCCTTGACCGCTTCATTCAGTCTGTGTCATAAGATATATACACTACCTCGAAAAATGTCTCTCAAAATCACACAAATATTTGTTGGGTGCCCATAATTATTGATGTCATTATATGTCTTGTTATACTATATATGTTTAGTATGAATTTGTGTGTGTGTGTGTGTGTGTGTGTGTGTGTGTGTGTGTGTGTGGTGTGTGTGTGTGTTATGAGTGAGTGAGTGAGTGAGTGAGTGAGTGAGTGAGTGAGTGAGTGAGTAGTGTGTGTTTGTGTGTGTGTGTGTGTGTGTGTGTGTGTGTGTGTGTGTGTGTGTGTGTGTGTGTGTGTGTGTGTGTGTGTGTGTGTGTGTGTGTGTGTGAGTGAGTGAGTGAGTGGTGAGTGAGTGTGAGTGAGTGTGTGTGTGTGTGTGTGTGTGTGTGTGTGTGTGTGTGTGTGTGTGTGGTGTGTGTGTAGAGAGTGAGTGAGTGAGTGAGTGAGTAGTGAGTGAGTGAGTGAGTAGTGAGTGAGTGAGTGTGTGTGTGTGTGTGTGTGTGTGTGTGTGTGTGTGTGTGTGTGTGTGTGTGTGTGTCTATGTGTGAGTGAGTTAGTGAGTGTGAGTGTGTGTGTGTGTGTGTGTGTGTGTGTGTGTGTGTGTGTGTGTGTGTGTGTGTGTGTGTGTGTGTGTGTGTGTGTGTGTGTGTGAGTTGTAGTGAGTGTGTGTGTGTGTGTGTGTGTGTGTGTGTGTGTGTGTGTGTGTGTGTGTGTGTGTGTGTGGTGTGTGTGAGTTTGTGTGTGTGTGTGTGTCTGTGAGTGAGTGAGTGTGTGTGTGTGTGTGTGTGTGTGTGTGTGTGTGTTGTGTAGTGAGTGTGAGTGAGTGAGGAGTGAGTGGTGAGTAGTGATGGTGAGTGATGTGAGTGGTGGTGAGTGAGTGGTGTGAGTGTGTGTGTGTGTGTGTGTTGTGTGTGTGTGTGTGTGTGTGTGTGTGTGTGTGTGTGTGTGTGTGTGTGTGTGTGTGTGTGTGTGTCTGTGTGTGAGTAGTAGTGAGTGTGTGTGTGTGTGTGTGTGTGTGTGTGTGTGTGTGTGTGTGTGTGTGTGTGTGTGTGTGTGTGTGTGTGTGTGTGTGTGTGTGTGTGTGTGTGTGTGTGTGTGTGTGTGTGTGTGTGTGATGTGTGTGTGTGTGTGAGTGTGTACGTGTACGTGTGTATGTGTGAGTGAGTGCGTGCGTGCGTGCGTGCATGTGTGCAGAGACATTCCTGACAAGAAGCAGTGGGAATGGGAGACCTCAAAATGACAGAGAAGAACAGCCAAAGGTGGGAGAACAAATTAGGGATGACTGAGGAAGTATCATTGAGCGAGTGGAATGGCCCTAGGGAAGAAAGGGGAAGCTAGAGACCAGGGTGAGTGTCGTACTTTGGGGTTGTGTTGGCCAGATGCAGTCAGTGCTTTGAGGGCGTCGTGTTTGTGGGCCAACTTCTCGTTGAGTTGCTGCAGCTTCTGTAGTGAGTAGATAGAGTAGTGGGCAACGTCAGTCACACATTCTTCCACCTCCCTGCCTTCCTCGTCTCCCAGCAGGGATTCCTTCTCTTCCTTTCCTGTCCCGGGCACTAGCCCTGCTACCCTTGCCTCAGGCAGGGAGGAAGCTGTGAAGAAAAGATGACTGACAACCACCATATGACCTGTGACCTATGACCTGTGACCTGGTATTAGATCTGTGAAGCCTTCAGCTTCAGAAAAATGGATGTTGAACATGTGGAATGTTCCTGTATTTTGTCAATGGTTTTCATTTTTCATATATAAATTAAAGATCTTAAATTTCTTTTTACCTGTAGAGGCTTTCGCCTGAATGATTCATGTTGTCTTCAAGATGAAGTCAATGTGAAACGTTCAATTTGGTTATGAAAGTGAAAACCATTGATTGGAAAAGAATTATCCTGAGAAATGTTCAGTTTGTCATGTTATGTTTTAATTCTGGCACCAAAACGTGTTTCCTTATGACAATGAATGACAGTGACAGTGACATAACGTAAACGTTTTAGTGTGACAACTGTAAGCAAGAATGTTTGTTCCAGGAAATGTAATGCAAATGATAAATATGTATATATATATATATATATATATATATATATATATATATATATATATATATAATATATATATATATACATATAATATATATATATATATATATCCATTATCAATCTAGCTGCCAACCACAAAGTTTGAAAGAGGTCATACACTTTGTGACACTGGCAAGACATTGCTGTAGCGAATCCATCAATAATCAGATATGTTATTGATGCCAGAAATATCATTATATAATTTGATATATTCTTGCTATCTCACTAGATATCCTTGAGTGTACATGCATCAAGAAAAGTATTTAAATTTCCTAGTGATATAGGATGTACCGTAAATCCTGTATTACTAGCCGCGGCTTCTAATACAGTAGTGTGTTGCCAAAATGAGGACGAAAACGCCAAAGTTGGGGTGCGGCTTTAAATACAGTAATTTGCCGAGACAAATTGACATTTGGGTCACAAAATTGTCAGTATAAACGTGAAAAACTTACCGAAGAAACGAAGCCGGTTTGATAAATAACACATTGTATTACAATTGCTACTTGTGCTAAACAAATGATATAACACTGTTAATAAAATCCCATGTCCATAAAATGTTCAGAGACAACGATCAGAATATGAAAACATGTCACAGTTAAACTCCACAAGACCCTTTCATCGTCGCCGTCAAAGAATGCCTTGGCTAGGTCGGGGAAAGGAACGGCTCGGCGGCGCATTTCATGTATCCATTTCAACGTTGGCAACATGACTGTTGCCGCGTGCATCAGACAATCATCATCAAATATGATGAAATAATTCCTTTCACACTTAATATAATCCTTTGTCAACACTATTGTAGTATTGTCGCCGTCAAAGAACGCTGTCGCGAATGGCATGATGGTGTCGTTCAGTGTAGTGTGTCCGTGTCTGAGTCATTGCTGCTGCTGCACGTGCCGGCAAATAAATATTATGTCATCGTCCTTTGTTAGCATCAATCCCACGCTGTCTGTTTTGTTTTGACATTAGTTTTAATCTCAGTTCCAAGAACAATGTTCACACGTTTACAAAAGCCAGGCTTCATGCCGATTGTCAAAACAACACCACACTCTACCAGGGCTTCCCAGCCACTGACGACCGAGTTAATTGCATTTGTTTTCTGGGTCAAGATACAATGTTGTAACCCCGACTTCCCTGTGCCTGGGCGATGCCTGGACAAACACGGGTGGCTGGTGGCCTAATTAAGGGACGACTGTCTGAGAAACATGTGTTACATCCGTTCCCACGCTGGCGGAGACGCCAAGTTATTACATTGTTGCTAGTCGGCAAGGAAGCGTCTTTGAAGTATAGCCGACACAGGCCTGGGAGAGGATGAGTAGCTTACATTTTATAGGTGCCAGCATTATGCATGGTTCTACATACAATCCTATAAAACCAAAACTTCTTAACATAATTTTAATAATTTTAGCACCATTAAATAGCTTAACTATGTGGCTACATTTTATTCGTTGGATGTATGAACATTCTGCCACCCAATTATATTCTGATAGCATGGTGAAATTGTGGTTATTTTCCCCCTTTTTCTCCAAATTAACGTAGTAATATTCCGATTAAAATACATACTGTGTCGTAATTATAAATGCATTACAATAATGAGTCTTTCAGTTATTCATTTATGATCATTATTAGCAAAGTTATGACTTCTATGAAACAGGTTAAAATGTTTCCAAATTGCGTGCGCTACGACAGTATGTCGCACGCAGTTAATGGTATTGGCTCAAAGTCGGGGTGCGGCTTTAAATAAGGGTTTTGCCGATATCAAAAAGAGCGGAGGAAATTCGGGATTTAGGTCAAAAGTCGGGGTGCGGCTTCAATTAGGGGTGCGGCTTATAATACAGGATTTACGGTAATTCAAATTTATTTTGTTCACAAAGTATGAATGTTCTGAGGACAATTAAATGTAATACATTGTTTAGCTGTCATGGAAGTTATAGGGCCTGGAAGTGGGTCACGATACATGGCGTGACTCCGCGCGAGTGGAGCTTATTGGGGACTAAGCGAGACTAATTGGGGACTGGACACAAGAATAATATTCTAATGACGGATGACAGTTGTAGCTTCCGACTGATGAATACTAGGAAAATCAGTTCATAAATATCTTGTGTTATACGTTTCTTATCTTAAATGTCCGATTTAATATTGAGTTTATCACACTATCATAGACACATAGCGATTTACGTAGTGCAGATAATAGACACGATGTTAGACCGTATGTGTCTTTTACGGAATTTGCGTTTTACATTGCTCTACGTTGTGGTTTCAATAAGCACTTATATCTGACAAGTTGTCTAAATGCACATAATCATAACACATGTATACGTTTGGCCCAAACATGTTGTACTGCGCGAAAACTGGCACTCTTCGTTATTAGTCAAGATCGCCAAACACAAGTACTTGCCGCTATTGCCATGGCAACCACCATAATAATCAATTAAAATTCATGATTTCCGTGATCATTGTTACCGGCAAAATGTTCCACTGCTTCTGCTTGTAATAATCCTTCGGACAATATAACTGAAATACGCTATTTTGGAACAGTTCGATTATTACGACCAAAAACAAAGTGCTATATGTTAACATGGAGTATATGGACCTCCTGCCCCCAACTGCCCCCAGCCTCGTTTTCGCGCGCGAGACTTGCACGCCCTATTGTAAGAAACATTAATTTGAAATGACAACTAGACTTGTAGAAAATGTTCAAATACAGTTCCACATTACCTGTGTCTGGTAACTCTCTGTCTTCACTTCCCTGACTGATGTATCGGTGGTAGGTGTCACTCAGGATGAATGATGGGTAATACTGTTCCTCAAGAATGTGGTAAATCTGTTCCTGTGCCTCCCAGAATGCATCAGGACCCTAAAGCAGCAGCATTTAGATGTCAAAAATAAGCAAAAGTGTAGACCATGATGAAGCTAACATCACTTTAAGTATAATAATTTGTGTAAACTGATTGTGATTGTAAATAGGGATCACTTCGTATTTTAAATGTAATTTTATAACAGAATAAAATGAACAGTCACAACAAGATTAAAATGGAATCATAATTCAATGGGTTATGAAAATGTTCATGCAATTTACATATGCTGCCACCTGGTGTTCAAAATGTATATAATATTTAAACAATAACATTTGAAGAAATTACTTGTTAACAACAAAATCATCTGTGTTTTTACTAACAATGGAAAACATCACACCCATATGAATTATGTTCTTACCACATCACCCGTCAAGAATGCCCCCATGGCAAAGATGGTACTTCGAGACAACTTCTGCCGGCCAAGACTGTTCTGTGGAGCGACAAATGTCTCAAATGTTTCTGCAGCCATCTGTCGCCAGCGAACCTGGGCACAAATAACCACTTCTCCATAATAATAAGATAAATGTATTGCCATGTGCTAATGTTGTAAAATAGAATAAAAGTGTAGTGATATGTTGCAGTGTCAAACTCGCACACAAATACGGGTCAAATAGTCATCATTATGCATTTATATATTTATATACAAGCAACTAATAAAATAGATAATATTTTATGTTAAAAGCATATAGGTAATACATAAATTATGAACATACACAGATAAGATATACTTGGTAAGGCAGAAGTACACCATAAAACAGAGTTCAACACAGGTAAGATATACTTGGTAAGGCAGAAGTACACCATAAAACAGAGTTCAACACAGGTAAGATATACTTGGTAAGGCAGAAGTACACCATAAAACAGAGTTCAACACAGGTAAGATATACTTGGTAAGGCAGAAGTACACCATAAAACAGAGTTAAAGTAATGCTACAATCTTAACCAGTAAATATCAAAGAGGAATAAAACATCACTGCAAATTGGCTTTACATCTCTGATGGCTTTGACAGCATGTGGATAAAAAAACACCACAGATAACAATTGCATATTTTAAAACAACGTATTTGGTGTTAACCACATACATTTACTTTCATTGTTGTTGATTTATGAAGAGAATGCTGCTGCTACGAACCCCTATTGTATAGTTACACTAGAACACAATTCATGGTGAACTGATTACGACAACAACACCCTCTGACCCAGCATATTGTTCTTATGTATGTCTATATAGTAACATGAAGATCATAAAATATTTTTAAATGTTGTTTTGTACAGTGAACTTCAACTAGCAAAAAGTTCTTCATTTGATTGGGGCGATATCATTTTTATTATAGATATCAAGATACATACTGGAACAACTATAACAAGTTAGTGAAATTGGCCTGCGCCACATGGTAGACACATACGAAGGCAGTTTTTTAGGGATTTACTATTTTAGTGAGTTGTAATTCATTCCCCAGATGGCGCCACTGTTGATCAAGTTTAAATCAATGACACAAACCTCTGGTGCTTGTTTTATGGAGTCAACAGCCACCCAAAATCTGAGAAAGAGGAAGAATAAAATCCTGATGAAGTAACAAACAGAATATATTTGTTCCTGGTAATAACATACACTTTTCACGTCATACACGTCATCAATAATTCAAATATTTATTTGTTAAAATTTTTGCAAAACATTATGAGCATTCAATCATTGAAATGAGTCACGGACATTTATTGAAGCATTATTCAAAAAGCATACTACTTTTTTAGAGCAACCGATGGTATAAATGGAGCATTTTAATTAACCCATTTGCAAATATATGTCAAATATGTGTCAGAAGTTCATAACTACTGTTCTATCACCCAGTCTGGTGACATTGTAGTTAATGATGACACTCACCTCAGTAGAGCGTCATCATTAGTCTTGTGCAGGTATGTCATCAAGTGACCACGCGACTCTGTCATGCTAAGGATCACCGACAGCGCCAACACCTGACAGATATGACAGATATGACACCTGACAAAACGGTGACTTGTGGCAACAAATATCCATAAGAGCCGACACCTTGCATACGATGTATACGATGCACTGAGGTGACATATGACATATTCTACAGTCACAGAGATGACATGATACCTGACATACATAACAGAAGTGACACGTGACACCCGACAAACAATACTTAACCATTTCTAACCCCAGTAAATTACCCTACTCTGGCTGCCCATGTCATTTGTACCAGTACAAAATAATAACAAGGTCCATATCAAACCATCTCTGTAACTGAGATAGAATTCTGATTGATAGATTGATTCAATGCAATTTTGTTATGCAGATATTTTTACATGGCAGTGACTACTAGTATTTGAAACTCTTCCTGCCAGAAAGTATTCTCACCTTTTTACCAGGGATATAGTCATACTCCTGCTGTTCATTCTCATTGCTGTAGGACTTGTAGTCAGGACCTCCCAGGAGGTAGATCCTCTTTTCACACAGGGACTTGGCCACTGTCAACTGAAACAACCAGAAATCATATCACAAGGACTTGACTACTGTAAACTGAAACACCAATGATCATAAAAAAAATGGTGTCACTACTAAATGGACACCCTACACTGACGTGGATTGAATCACCCAATACTGACATGAATTGGATCACCCAATACTGACATGAATAGGATCACCCAATACTGACATGAATTGGATCACCCAATACTGACATGAATTGGATCACCCAATACTGACATGAATTGGATCACCCAATACTGACATGAATTGGATCACCCAATACTGACATGAATTGGATCCCCCAATACTGACATGAATAGGATCACCCAATACTGACATGAATAGGATCACCCAATACTGACATGAATTGGATCACCCAATACCGACATGAATTGGATCACCCAATACTGACATGAATTGGATCACCCAATACTGACATGAATTGGATCACCCAATACTGACATGAATTGGATCACCCAATACTGACATGGATTGGATCCCCCAATACTGACATGAATAGGATCACCCAATACTGACATGAATAGGATCACCCAATACTGACATGAATAGGATCACCCAATACTGACATGAATATGATCACCCAATACTGACATGAATTGGATCACCCAATACTGACATGAATAGGATCACCCAATACTGACATGAATTAGATCACCCAATACTGACATGAATAGGATCACCCAATACTGACATGAATAGGATCACCCAATACTGACATGAATTGGATCACTCTCTATATCACTGACATGAATAGGATCACTCCAATACTGACATGAATAGGATCACCCAATACTGACATGAATTGGATCACCCAATACTGACATGAATTGGATCACTCGATATTGACATGAATTAGATCACCCAATACTGCCATAAATTGGATCCCCCAATACTGACATGAATTGGATCACCCAATACTGACATGAATTGGATCCCCCAATACTGACATGAATTGAATCACTCAATATTGACATGAATTAGATCATCCAATACCGACATGAATTGGATCACCCAATACTGACATAAATTGGATCCCCAATACTGACATAAACTGGATGATCTGGATCACTCAATATTGACATGAATTAGATCATCCAATACCGACATGAATTGGATCCCCCAATACTGACATAAATTGGATTCCCCCAATACTGACATAAATTGGATCCCGAATACTGACATGAATTGAATCACTCAATATTGACATGAATTAGATCATCCAATACCGACATGAATTGGATCACCCAATACTGACATAAATTGGATCCCCCAATACTGACATAAATTGGATCCCCAATACTGACATGAACTGAATCACTCAATATTGACATGAATTAGATCATCCAATACCGACATGAATTGGATCACCCAATACTGACATAAATTGGATCCCCCAATACTGACATAAATTGGATCCCCAATACTGACATGAATTGAATCACTCAATATTGACATGAATTAGATCATCCAATACCGACATGAATTGGATCACCCAATACTGACATAAATTGGATCCCCAATACTGACATAAACTGGATGATCTGGATCACTCAATATTGACATGAATAGGATCATCCAATATTGACATGAATTGGATCATCCAATACTGACATGAATTGGCATCCACTAAAACATTATATCTTATTAAAACATTCAAATTCAATTAATAAAGTAATGGTTTTGTACATGTTAAGAGCATACCTGGTTCAGGTAACGTTTCAGATTTCTGGCCCGTAATAAATGTCCTTTTGTGGTGCCTTTTGGGATGCACTTTCGGTCTGCATGATTAAAAACCATGATTATATTAAGTTATATGTGAAATTTTCATTTCAAATATTAATTTATGCTTTTTGTTCCCCAAATTTATATAAACATCTATGTTGTATGCATATCATATTTATTTTAAAAAAATTTTTTTAAAAATAAAACCACACAACATAAAAACCGATGTTTTACTCATCTGGTTTTTTACACAGAGTATTTGACAGCAGTCTGTGAGAGAAACAAAACCTCTGCTCACTTGAACACGCCTCAAGAACAACCATTGCTGCAAGTTTTTAACCAAGACACAACAACAACACCAACAAACCAAAGACCCCTACACAATATTAACTCAGCACCACACCAAACACCCCCAAACACCCCAAACACAGACCAAACACCTAAAACACACACCAAACACCTAAAACACACACCAAACCCCTCAAACACACACCAAACACCTCAAATACACACCAAACACCTCAAACACAGACCAAACACATAAAACACAGACCAAACCCCTCAAACACACACCAAACCCCCTAAAACACACACAAAAAACCAAAACACAAACCATTAACCTAAAATACACACCAAAATAAACACAGACCAAAACCCCAAACACAGACCAAACACCTCAAACATAGACAAAAACCCCAAACACAGACCAATCACCCAAACACAGACCAAACACCTCAAACACAGACCAAACACCTCAAACACACACCAAACACCTCAAACACAGACCAAACACCCCAAACACAGACCAAACCCCAACACTGATCAAACCCCAACACATCAAATTTCCCAACACAGACCAAACCCCAACACAGACCAAATTTCCCAACACAGACCAAAACACCCCAAACACCAAAATTTTAAACACTAAACACACACCAAACACCTCAAACACACACCAAACACCTCAAACACACACCAAACACCTCAAACACACACCAACAACAACACACAAACCATTAACCTCAAATACAGATCAATAACACACTGACCAATGGCCCCCCAACCCTGACCAATGACCCCACAACATTAGACAATGACTCTCCAACACTGATCAATGACACCCCAACACTGACCAATGATTTCCCAACACTGACCAATGACACCCCAACACTGACCAATGATTTCCCAACACTGACCAATGACACCCCAACACTGACCAATGATTTCCCAACACTGACCACTGACACCCCAACACTGACCAATGATTTACCAACACTGACCAGTAATCCTCTAACACTGACCAATGACCCCCAACACAAACCCTCACCCCACACACCTGTGTCCTGCCCCTTGGCCCTCTTCAGGTTCTGTATGGTGGTGGCCTGCATGATCTCAGCAATGATGTTGTACCTGCAACACAGACAAACACAGTCAGAACATAACTCTCAGAAAACACACAGACCAAGGAAATATGCAAAGGCAGAACAAGAGAGTATAGAAAGGCAGAACATGGGAGTGTACGGTGGCAGAACAAGGTGGTGTACGAAGGCAGAACAAGAGAGTATAGAAAGGCAGACCAAGGGGTGTACAAAGGCAGAACAAGGGGTGTACAAAGGCAGAACAAGGGAGTGTACAAAGGCAGAACAAAGGAGAGTACAAAGGCAGAACAAGGGAGTGTACAAAGGCAGAACAAGGGAGTGTACAAAGGCAGAACAAGGGGTGTACAAAGAGAGAACAAGGGAGTGTACAAAGACAGAACAAGGGGTGTACAAAGAGAGAACAAGGGGTGTACAAAGAGAGAACAAGGGAGTGTACAAAGAGAGAACAAGGGAGTGTACAAAGAGAGAACAAGGGGTGTACAAAGACAGAACAAGGGAGTGTACAAAGACAGAACAAGGAGTGTACAAAGACAGAACAAGGGGTGTACAAAGACAGAACAAGGGAGTGTACAAAGACAGAACAAGGGGTGTACAAAGACAGAACAAGGGGTGTACAAAGACAGAACAAGGGAGTGTACAAAGACAGAACAAGACAGTGTACAAAGACAGAACAAGGAGTGTACAAAGACAGAACAAGGGGTGTACAAAGACAGAACAAGGGGTGTACAAAGACAGAACAAGGGAGTGTACAAAGACAGAACAAGGGAGTGTACAAAGACAGAACAAGGGGTGTACAAAGACAGAACAAGGGAGTGTACAAAGACAGAACAAGGGGTGTACAAAGGGAGAACAAGGGGTGTACAAAGACAGAACATGGGAGTGTACAAAGACAGAACAAGGGGTGTACAAAGAGAGAACAAGGGGTGTACAAAGACAGAACAAGGGGTGTACAAAGACAGAACAAGGGGTGTACAAAGACAGAACAAGGGAGTGTACAAAGACAGAACAAGGGAGTGTACAAAGACAGAACAAGGGGTGTACAAAGAAGAACAAGGGGTGTACAAAGACAGAACAAGGGAGTGTACAAAGACAGAACAAGGGGTGTACAAAGAGAGAACAAGGGAGTGTACAAAGAGAGAACAAGACAGTGTACAAATACAGAACAAGGGGTGTACAAAGACAGAACAAGGGAGTGTACAAAGACAACAAGGGGTGTACAAAGAGAGAACAAGGGAGTGTACAAAGACAACAAGGGGTGTACAAAGAGAGAACAAGGGAGTGTACAAAGAGAGAACAAGACAGTGTACAAAGACAGAACAAGGGGTGTACAAAGAGAGAACAAGGGAGTGTACAAAGACAGAACAAGGGGTGTACAAAGACAGAACAAGGGGTGTACAAAGACAGAACAAGGGGTGTACAAAGACAGAACAAGGGGTGTACAAAGACAGAACAAGGGGTGTACAAAGACAGAACAAGGGGTGTACAAAGACAGAACAAGGGTGTACAAAGACAGAACAAGGGGTGTACAAAGAAGAAAAAGGGGAGTGTACAAAGACAGAACAAGGGGTGTACAAAGAAGAACAAGGGGTGTACAAAGACAGAACAAGGGTGTACAAAGAAGAACAAGGGAGTGTACAAAGACAGAACAAGGGTGTACAAAGAAGAACAAGTGTAAAAAAAGACAGAACAAGGGGAGTGTACAAAGACAGAACAAGGGGTGTACAAAGAAGAAAAAGGGGAGTGTACAAAGACAGAACAAGGGGTGTACAAAGACAGAACAAGGGGTGTACAAAGAGAGAACAAGGGGTGTACAAAGAGAGAACAAGGGGTGTACAAAGACAGAACAAGGGAGTGTACAAAGACAGAACAAGGGAGTGTACAAAGACAGAACAAGGGGTGTACAAAGACAGAACAAGGGGTGTACAAAGAGAGAACAAGGGGTGTACAAAGACAGAACAAGGGGTGTACAAAGACAGAACAAGGGGTGTACAAAGACAGAACAAGGGAGTGTACAAAGACAGAACAAGGGGTGTACAAAGAGAGAACAAGGGGTGTACAAAGAGAGAACAAGGGGTGTACAAAGACAGAACAAGGGGTGTACAAAGAGAGAACAAGGGGTGTACAAAGACAGAACAAGGGAGTGTACAAAGACAGAACAAGGGGTGTACAAAGACAGAACCAAGGGGTGTACAAAGACAGAACAAGGGGTGTACAAAGACAGAACAAGGGGTGTACAAAGACAGAACAAGGGGTGTACAAAGACAGAACAAGGGAGTGTACAAAGAGAGAATAAGGGAGTGTATAAAGACAGAACAAGGGGTGTACAAAGACAGAAAAGGGGTGTACAAAGAAGAACAAGGGGTGTACAAAGGGAGAAAAGGGAGTGTAGAACCAACAAAAAAACAAAACAACAAAAACAAACAAACAAAACAAACAATCAAAAAGAATAAATGACAAGCCAATGACAAGACAAATGACAAGACCAATGTCAAGACACAAGACAGTTCAAACGACAAGACAAACGACAAGATTCAAAGACAAGACAAAGACAAGATTCAAAGACAGACAAACGACAAGATTCAAAGACAGATTAAACGACAGGGGACAAACAAAATCGCGCAGGAAGCAAAAGAGTGTACAAACAGACAAACAAGAGAACAAATTAAAAACAGACAAGGATTCAAAGCAGAACAAGGGTTAAAAGCAGAACAGGGAGTGTACGGAGAAAAGGGTGTACAAGCAGAACAAGGAGTTAAAAGGAGACAAGGGATGAAGCAGAACAAGGGTGTACAAGCAGAACAAGGAGTTCAAGAGAACAAGAGGTAAAAGCAAACAAGAGACAAAACAGAACAAGAGTGTACAAAGGAGAACAAGGTGAAAAGACAGAACAGGGAGGACAAAGACAGAACAAGATGTACAAAGAAGAACAAGGGATGTACAAAGACAGAACAAGAATGTACAAAGAAGAACAAGATGAAAAGACAAACAATGTACAAAACGAACAAGGATTCAAAGAAGAACAAGGGATGTCAAAGACAGAACAAGGGATGTCAAAGAAGAACAAGGGATGTTAAAGACAGAACAAGGGATGTCAAAGACAGAACAAGGGATGTCAAAGACAGAACAATGGATGTCAAAGAAGAACAAGAGTGTCAAAGAAGAACAAGATGACAAAGACAACAAGGGGTGACAAAAGAACAAGGATTACAAAGAAGAACAAGGGATGTACAAAGAAGAACAAGCAGTGTACAAAGACAGAACAAGGGGTGTACAAAGAGAGAACAAGGGATGTACAAAAGAGAACAAGAAGTGTACAAAGACAGAACAAGGGGTGTACAAAGAAGAACAAGGGAGTGTACAAAGGAGAACAAGCAGTGTACAAAGCAGAACAAGGGGTTAAAAGCAGACAAGGGGTGTACAAAGAAACAAGGGGTGTACAAAGAGAGAACAAGGGAGTGTACAAAGAGAACAAGGGAGTGTCAAAGGAGAACAAGGAGGTACAAAGAGAACAAGGGGTGTACAAAGGAGAACAAGGGAGTGTACAAAGCAGAACAAGGGGTGTACAAAGAGGAACAAGGGGTGTACAAAGACGAACAAGGGTGTACAAAGAAGAACAAGGGGTGTACAAAGACAGAACAAGGGGTGTACAAAGAAACAAGGGGTGTACAAAGAAGAACAAGGGGTGTACAAAGACAGAACAAGGGGTGTACAAAGACAGAACAAGGGAGTGTACAAAGAGAGAACAAGGAGTGTACAAGAAGAACAAGGTGTACAAAGACAGAACAAGGGGTGTACAAAGAAGAACAGGTGTACAAAGAGAGAACAAGGGGTGTACAAAGAAGAACAAGGGGTGTACAAAGACAGAACAAGGGTGTACAAAGACAGAACAAGGGTGTACAAAGACAGAACAAGGTGTACAAAGAGAGAACAAGGGGTGTACAAAGACAGAACAAGGGGTGTACAAAGAAGAACAAGGGGTGTACAAAGAAGAACAAGGTGTACAAAGAAGAACAAGGGTGTACAAAGAAGAACAAGGGGTGTACAAAGACAGAACAAGGGGTGTACAAAGACAGAACAAGGGAGTGTACAAAGACAGAACAAGGGAGTGTACAAAGACAGAACAAGGGTGTACAAAGACAGAACAAGGGGTGTACAAAGACAGAACAAGGGGTGTACAAAGACAGAACAAGGGGTGTACAAAGACAGAACAAGGGGTGTACAAAGACAGAACAAGGGAGTGTACAAAGAAGAAAAGGGAGTGTAAAAGACAGAACAAGGGGTGTACAAAGACAGAAAAGGGGTGTACAAAGAAGAACAAGGGTGTACAAAGAGAGAAAAGGGAGTGTACAAAGACAGAACAAGGGGTGTACAAAGACAGAACAAGGGTGTAAAAGAAGAACAAGGGGTGTACAAAGACAGAACAAGGGGTGTACAAAGACAGAACAAGGGAGTGTACAAAGACAGAACAAGGGAGTGTACAAAGACGAACAAGGGGTGTACAAAGACGAACAAGGGTGTACAAAGACAGAACAAGGGGTGTACAAAGACAGAACAAGGGGTGTACAAAGACAGAACAAGGGGTGTACAAAGACAGAACAAGGGGTGTACAAAGACAGAACAAGGGGTGTACAAAGAGAGAACAAGGGAGTGTACAAAGACAGAACAAGGGAGTGTACAAAGACAGAACAAGGGAGTGTACAAAGACAGAACAAGGAGTGTACAAAGACAGAACAAGGGAGTGTACAAAGACAGAACAAGGAGTGTACAAAGAAGAACAAGGGTGTAAAAGACAGAACAAGGGTGTACAAAGACAGAACAAGGGGTGTACAAAGAGAGAACAAGGGAGTGTACAAAGACAGAACAAGGGAGTGTACAAAGAGAGAACAAGGGAGTGTACAAAGACAGAACAAGGGAGTGTACAAAGACAGAACAAGGGGTGTACAAAGAGAGAACAAGGGAGTGTACAAAGACAGAACAAGGGGTGTACAAAGAGAGAACAAGGGGTGTACAAAGACAGAACAAGGGAGTGTACAAAGAGCAGAACAAGGGAGTGTACAAAGAGAGAACAAGGGGTGTACAAAGACAGAACAAGGGGTGTACAAAGACAGAATAAGGGGTGTACAAAGACAGAACAAGGGGTGTACAAAGAGAGAACAAGGGAGTGTACAAAGAGAGAACAAGGGGTGTACAAAGACAGAACAAGGGGTGTACAAAGAGAGAACAAGACAGTGTACAAAGACAGAACAAGGGGTGTACAAAGACAGAACAAGGGAGTGTACAAAGACAGAACAAGGGGTGTACAAAGACAGAACAAGGGGTGTACAAAGACAGAACAAGGGGTGTACAAAGAGAGAACAAGGGGTGTACAAAGAGAGAACAAGGGGTGTACAAAGAGAGAACAAGGGGTGTACAAAGACAGAACAAGGGGTGTACAAAGACAGAACAAGGGTAAAAGGAGAAAAGGGTGTACAAAGAGAGAACAAGGGAGTGTACAAAGACAGAACAAGGGGTGTACAAAGAGAGAACAAGGGGTGTACAAAGACAGAACAAGGGGTGTACAAAGACAGAACAAGGGGTGTACAAAGAGAGAACAAGGGGTGTACAAAGAGAGAACAAGGGGTGTACAAAGACAGAACAAGGGAGTGTACAAAGACAGAACAAGGGGTGTACAAAGACAGAACAAGGGGTGTACAAAGACAGAACAAGGGGTGTACAAAGACAGAACAAGGGGTGTACAAAGACAGAACAAAGGGGTGTACAAAGACAGAACAAGGGGTGTACAAAGGGAGAACAAGGGAGTGTAGAACCTGCTGAGGACCAGATGAAAATAATTGTGTACAATTGGACACCATGATCCTTAGTATATATATATTCAGATATTCTTCATTGACTCTCAAACTGCACCAAGTGATACCCTCTCCTACTGAAAGGAAACGTAAAGTTGGGTTCTGATATAGCGCTGTATCGAATATCACTTTATTCCTTGGAAGTCATGGAAGACCTATTCAATCGAACACTATCTTGACTTGCCACACTGCAATCAATGCACCAAGACTATAACACAAATATCCACCACTGTCTATAGCCTGGTATTCATAATGACAAAATAATGTGCCCACGGTTAGACACAGCAGCACAGGATTCCAACCCAGGTTCTCTTAGTAGAACGTCTGAAGCTCTGGCCAATGTGCCACTGCGCTACTATATAAAATAAAAATCCTAACAACAAATTTAACATGACTAGGGGGGGATTTTGCAAGAAGACACTTACCTCATGTGTCGCAGGTGTTCAATCTCTACACACTTGTCAATGATTTGTATGAAGCCCTCGTAGTTTGCAGCATATGTAAATGTCTGCTTGTGTTCCTCATTCAGGCGCTCCCGATACGTCAGCCAATCATAGAGCTGCTGGTTGATCGTGTGCGGGTCACACAAGGCATCGACCATTGGCTTCAGCACTGCTTGCACATTAACCACATATATTTAGCTTAATGTCTTTTTAGTTAGCTCATTTATCAATAAACAATTTAAAGTTCTTAATTTAACACTTTTTATACTATATATTTTATTGATAATTTTATTTGATATGCATTTTAATGCTCTATTGGTTGAATGTATTCAATTTACTTAAAGCTTTTAAATATACATTTAATAAAATTTTATCCACACCTCTACTGTTCAGTCTCTATAATTTCAAAGTGAATTATTAAAACATTTATTATCTACATACATGTAAACATGGGATAATTACAATACAAAAGTAATCAATTTCAACTGTTTCCATGGTTACTGGGATGGCTGCTTACTTTTACATGCGAATACCTCTCGCAGTAGACGGCTGACAGCCGGGCTTTGGATGTAGTGTTTTGGCAACAAGTTCATAATGGCAACTTCGGCAACACTCCGCAGAAATGCCTCTTCTGTATCGTCATTCGCTAGCCAGGGATGCAGGGCAAACCTCATTTTCTCTCGGTCCCCCCGGCGTGAACTAGCAAAATGGTTTGTACAATAGTGGAACTGTTTTTCAACATTTCTTTAAAAAAATTAACAAGATTTGACAAATTTAAACCATCCTTCTCACTGTTTGTGATGTTTCAGAAATAAAAACCTGGATAAATTCTGGTCAAGAAACTGTTTCTGCACTGGGACAATTTTAGTGGTAAGAATTGTCAATCTAAGCCAATTTAGTATAACTAAAAAATTTGTCACCAGGGAATTTTGCTCTGCGAGAGTCAATAAACCACTCAGGGAATCGAAGAGTATATTATAGTGATCTCAGGCTTGGTCATAAAAACATTGCAAATTATGTAACATAAGTAAACAAGTGAAAAATGCATCGTTTTTTCCTGATGCAGAAAATGAAACCTAATATCAAATGTTCAGGTACCATGTAATACAAAATCAAATCAAATCAAATCAAATCAAATCAAATCAAATCAAATCAAATCAAATCAAATCAAATCAAATCAAATCAAATCAAATCAAATCAAATCAAATCAAATCAAATCAAATCAAATCAAATCAAATATCATAATTATAATAATGTAAAGAGAACAATAAGGGAGGAATATTATCAATCATAAATGTTATATGGCTTCATACACTTTGCTAATAGAAAAGTAAGTTATCACATGACATGTTGGAGTAACTCACCTGCAGTGACTGAGACGTATGTCACAGAAGTGACGTGTGAGACACCTGGCGACATCTTGTGTCATTAAATGTTCGAAGTCAACATTGCGCAAACGTTGGATCATGTTCTCAGTGACCAACCACAAGTCAGACCTGCAGGGATCATAGCAACACTTGTGAGCTGAGGGAGCTTCTCAGTGGCTCATTTAGACGTTTACCTGAACTATCACATCTCAGATACTGCAGCAAATGCAATACGCTGATAATAGAGACCATTACCAAACATAATTAACCATGCAAACATATACCTGACAACCCTCCTTGATTTCCCGAGAGCCTGAGATTTTTGTTAATCTCTCGGATTCCCAGAATAGAAGCACATTTCTGGGATTTTCCCTCTGACACAAATCTCCCAGATTGTCAAAAATTGTTCCCAAATCTTTTTTCAGATTTCAACCAGCATCCCCACATCTTCAGACGTCTCAATTTAACAAAACTGTTCTTATGAAATTTGAGATTCATGAAAAATCTTAAGCAACCCCCAGTCTCATTTATTTATTTCATTCCAACAAGACAGGGAAGTTTATCCTGAAGAAATCTTCAAATCGCCTGGAATTTCGAATCTGAACAATTTGGTAATTATACAAACATCAGCACTGAACATAAAAAATGGTGTCCACTACAAATCTCACATCAATATCTATCATAAACATAATTAATAAGCCACTTAGTATGCTGTTTTACATTCAACTCTGAAAAAGACAGAATATACACAGCTAAAACAAATATTAAATAGATCAAGGGCCAAGGGCCCGGTGGAGTCCAGTAAAATTATTTTATTTCACTGCACAGTCCACAGCCTCAGCACAGCATTTAGCTGCCTCACTGCAGTTGTGAACAAACTATTAATGTCTTTCAAAAACTTGTCAAATGCATTTACTCCTCACTCAGTTGTGACAAACTTTATGTCTTGTCAGATGACTTGTAATAATGGATATATATTGTTCAAGATGCTTCTGTGTTGTGTGTGTGTGTGTGTGTGTGTGTGTGTGTGTGTGTGTGTGTGTGTGTGTGTGTGTGTTGTGTGTGTGTGTGTGTGTGTGTGTGTGTGTGTGTGTGTGTGTGTGTGTGTGTGTGTGTGTGTGTGTGTGTGTGTGTGTGTGTGTGTGTGTGTGTGTGTGTGTGTGTGTGTGTGTGTGTGTGTGTGTGTGTGTGTGTGTGTGTGTGTGTGTGTGTGTGTGTGTGTGTGTGTGTGTGTGTGTGTGTGTGTGTGTGTGTGTGTGTGTGTGTGTGTGTGTGTGTGTGTGTGCGTGCGTGTGTGTGCCATGTGCATGCGTGCGTACATGCATGCGTGTATGCATGTGTGTGTGTGTTCCTAAGAATTTGAGTTTTACCAAAACGTTTTTATATTTATGTACATGAGTACTAACATTGCAGTGTTTGTGCATTCACCTACTATCCATTTCTCATCTACAAACAGCAAGTCGAAGCACAAATCTGCCACACTGACTGGCTCACAGAAGCGGTGATGTTCCCCTCAGTAATTTCATGTCTTGCACTTGCATCAGTGTATGCATTTCATTAAATCTACTAATGGTGTTTAACATATTGTCTATGAGGCTACTTGTGCTGGCCATTTAAAAAGACACATTACTTACTGATACATACATGAAAGGTGCTCACTTCATGTGTCACCCCAGCCTACATGTGTGGCCTAGAGACAATGACACTAACAGAGAAACAACAGGAGGTCCAGGTTTGTGACAACTGCTGGGTAAGAAGAATTGTGGGAGTGAAGAGAGTGGACAAGAGAAGAAGTCGAGGTTGGAGTAAAAAAGTTTTAAATGGCCGGTCATGTGGAAAGAATGAGAGATGAAAAACTGGGGAAGAGACCAGATCCCCAGAAAATGGAGGGAGAAAGGAGACTAAGAAGATCCAGAATGCAATGGGAGGATGCAGTGACAAAGATCTGGGAAGAGTGGGAGGAAGACGGAGATCAACATCAAAAGATACGAGTTGGAGATTGTTGATAGAACACATAGTGAGAGAACAGCGAGAAAAGAAATGATGAAGAAAAAGATGACAGTAACCACGGCAACACCACCGACAACAGGGATGCCAAGAAAGAGAACAACGTACCGCAGTTGCTGACCAAGTCTGCCATTGTCTTCTGCCAGCTGGCCGTACCACGACATCACATAGTCCCTGGTGATGAGATCAAGAACTTGTTGCAAGGCTGCGTCTAAGTTGCGGGTCGTCAACACCTTGAGTCTCTTGAGATCGTCTCTCTTTAGAGACTCCTGAGTGGACCAAGACAGTCTCTGGTGAGTTGTGTATAGGTTTGGTCTTTCATATAGGACTAGGAGAATGACGTGTACCAGGTATATGTAGTTTTATGAACAGTGAATACAAAACCCAGTGGCTCCAGTGATAGTGACACCCTGTCTCCACCGCCTGCTGGCGTCTCACCCAACTGGGAAACCCTTGCAGCTGCTTGAAGCAGTCTCCAGTGGCTGGTTAGATGAGTCCACAACAACTTACACATTTACCCATTGTGTGGGGTCTTTTACTTCCCTGGCAGAAAGGACCAGGGCTTTTAGTGACTTCCTATGTAGACACAGGCAACGTGAGGTGAAATAAACTGCGTAAGTTCAAAAAACAAGGCCAGGAAGAAATTAACCATCCTCTCCATCCTCCACAGACCACTACTGTCTCCCCACAGGTGAAGGTTCAATTGTCTCCCTATTCATACAGTGGAATAGTTTGTTAGGGACATCTACAGGTAATTGGCTAGGTAAAATCATGCCAACAAAAGGAATATAATTTACATAATATTTAATTGTCCATATACCAGGTAGCCTGAGCACTGCAAATATTTTTACTTTTAAGTAATTTTCAGGATTAGTTAAGTCCCTGTTTGTTTAATTATAAATATCATACAAGCATAAATAACAGAGCCAAAAAGCCTCAATAAATTAAAAAAAAATTATTGGTTCACTCATGTATGATAAAAATTAGATTTTTTACTTCAAAATGAAAGATCATGAGGATTTTCACAAAATTGTCAAACAATCACGAGTTCTCCCACCATGCTAGGAGCAAAGGAAAATCAACAAGTCATCAGACACTTCCTGCAGATTTTCAATACTAACTGTTATGGTCCATCACTGACTGGACATCGTAAAACGTACATTTCCCACGAGTACTTTACTTACCCTCATATCACAGAGAAGGCTGTGAACGGTGCTGCCACCTGATGTTTTACCGCCTCGGTGAGTTGTGTCCAGGGGGATGTAGATGTCACCTGATGCCAGCACCATGCCAATGCCAAGTATCAGTCCAACAACACCTAGTGTCACGGCGACAGTCCATGTGACAACCCCACAACCAATGGCGACCACACCCGTAACCATGGAAACACCCACAGCGATGTAGCTTGACATGGTTGTTCACAGCGATGTGTTGGTTTGGTTTGCTATGGTGGCTACCCTTCTGTCATCACCAATGGCAACACTATGGCCAATCTTGCAGCTGTGTTCTATCACTTCTATGTGACAGCTGTCTCTATGCGACATGACCAGCAACAGAAAGCTATCAAGACGTTGCTGTGCAGTTGTTTTATCTCAACAAGGTAGCTTGTGTTGTCTTTGACTACTGATTTGCTGAAAAGTAACATGTGCAAATATTTATATAATTGCTTTATAATGACAGTGTTAAAAGCATTCCATGAGTGTCCGTGGTGAAATATCAGAACTTGTTGCAAAATTGATGATAAATGCAAATATGTATATTATGGTGAAGTACGTCAAATATGATATGGTGAAGTACTAGAACTTGTTGGAAAATTCCTAATAAATATGTTTAACACATTCTGTTTCCCTAACAGAAAGTATTATAGGCCTATATGTTATTTAGTATTCATAAAAACTATTCTGTGGATAACAAAACAAATCCAACTTATTTCCTGTCTGATGGTGTTAACTGAAACTATTTAGTCTATACTCTATAACAGTTTTCATTAGAAGTAAATAAATTTGTTTAGATAATTTTTTTTTTAACTGAGCATGTAAAATTGTTAAGCTGGAAAACAAGAGCTTCCTGAATGAGTTATTAAGCCACTTCATCCCAGTGGTATGTATACTGGGTGCTAATATTTTTGATCATTTTGTTCATGAGCAGATTGCCATGCAGAACATCTATAATTTTATACAAATTATGAATAATACAACGGGCTGATAACGTATGATAACATTATTCTATACTGTTGTAATCAATGTTTTAGTTGTTTACTAATGAACCAAAATTAGCTATGCAAAAGTCAAAGTTCTAAGTCTAGGACTAGGGCTAGTTTGATGGTTTTTTTTTATCATAGTGCCTTTTTTTGGGTTTTGCCTTCGAGCAGTCACGATCGACTCACGGTGCTTTATAAATGCTCTTCTTCCATCAAGTGATCTGGCATTCTAATTACGACGAATTATTAAATCTAGGAAGAGCTGAAAATAATATTTACATAATACTACGTCACCGTCGCCATATCCGCTAGCACATTTTTGTACCGACAGAGTTAAAGGTCGTGGCAGCCACTTGCACAACAAATGGGAGTAAACACAGCAAGCGTGCGTTTGTTTACCGTGTGCACCGTGTTAGCCTCGTTCTGGTACCGTCTGGGTCACATTTGAGTTAAACGGGAAATCTTGTAGCGTCTAAGCTTCTAACTCAGTTAGCGTTTGGCTTTGATTTCACCGACCAAAATGTTAACCCTTGCCACGCAATTCATGTGTCATACGCTCAAAATGGCAAAGCATCATTTTGTTTGCAACTCACGGCAGGTAATGACTCATGACACAGACCGTAAACAGCACCACCCACTTTGGCCACTACCAGAGCGGCATTTTCCACAGCAAGAGCCGCGAGTCATACTCGCCGATACTCACGTAATACGCGTGCGCTGCGGTTTAAGGAGGCGTAGCCAGAGTATACATTGATTGACAGCTCTAGTGGTGCCCGTATGTTAGAGTAAGTGGCGCGCCGGTGCGTTTTGAACTGCTGAATCGGTCCCATTTGTGTTCAATTTTAAAGAGTAACAACATCGATATCGATAAATTATTATTGGTAGCAATGGATGATTCGTACAAGCTCGGTTGTTGGGGCTCAGCAAATGAGGAAATCATGAAATCACAATACCCGCTTCACCGGGCTTGTCGTGATGGCGAAGTGGAAACGCTATCTTTGTTGTTGATGGAAGCTCAGCATGGCGTTTACGTTGAAGATAGCTTTTACGGATGGACTCCTGCACACTGGGCTGCCTACTTCGGCAAGGTATGTTATATCACGGTTTCGTTTGACGTATAACCATGAAGAATTTGTTATTATTTCCATTCAACATTCACGACGCTGACGCCGTGGTTATTGGTTGTGTCGTGACTGTCTCAGGCAAGGGCTGCGTGCGTACGGCGTGTCGTGGAAATTCGAACGTTTACAGACTAGTTACTAGTGGCGGGAATAGGAAACTGTATGTTTTCGGTTTTCAAATATTGCAAAAATTCATTGTATATACTTCAGTTTCAATTACATTTGACTTATGTTTACACGACTGGCACTTTTAGGCACGATACTTGACGTTTTCCTAATAAATAAGCCGCGCATTTGACGTCAATACACTATACGCCAGCCGCGTTTGCACGTGTAGTCGATGAGTACAAACACCTTATCCGCGGTGTGCATGAATAGTCCAGAAGCATGTCAAACTTATCCAATAAGGGAAGTCATGTACACAGCGCTGTTGTTTCGCAGACGAGTCGTGTCAACATGCACCTGGGCCTAAACCTACCTGGTAGTATAAATCACAATAATTTTATGAAGTTTTGCAGTTTATAAAACATGAATGTGAAACTACAAGGGGATTGAATGTAAAATGATTTATGAAATGAACCATCTTCATCTTGTGTACTGGAATGGCCAAATACCCGGGACCGGGTGCATGCTTAGAATAAGAATTGTTAAAATAATTATAGGACATTGGCTACCGTAATATTAACGGGGAACTGTATAATATTATTTACAATCTTAGGTGCTTTGTCAGATTTGAAGATGCCTACTGTGTGTACAAAGTCTGAACCAACAATAAGACCCAATAAGACCCATCACCTAAAAGTGCAAAAAGTCCAATCTGATGATGTAGCAAGAACATGAACCAGAGGCATTTGTGTTAGAGGGTAGAAGAGCACATATTAGAACAAGTTGGTTGGAGTTACAACAGCTCGCTGTAGGCCTAAGTAGTTATAATAAAGGATTGAATATATAAAACATAAACATTGCACAAATATAAAGTATAAATACAAAGTAAGGAAGACACACCGAGGACATTGCATAGAAAGAAGTTGTTGCGGGCATTGCTAGGTGGGCTAATCTCATATTTGTCGGTGTGTCTGGATAGTGATTAGGACTGGCGGCCCAGGTAGTGCATATAGCATAGCGTATCCAGTCTTTGTGTCACGACAGGAGGAGGCTACAGAACTCATTTGAGAGATTACTGTTGGATATCGTTGATCATGGCAAACACACAAAGGACAATGGTGGTGATTTATGGTAGTACTGATCTGTGAAGACAAATCTAGCTGTGTCAGTTTTTGACTCTGTGTGTTTTTATGTTTTAAGTACTTGGAAAAGTTGCAATGTGTTACATTGTGTTGACATTTTAAAGAGAAACACAGACCCTGTCTTATCAATGTTTCTTAGAAGCAGTATAAACAGCAGAAATAAGGATGTCAGTACTGAAAATGTATTATTACTGGGAACAATTTGGTTTAAATGTATAACCGGTGTAAATGATACAACCGTACAGTTGGTTGCTAACCAGTGCACAGCTGCTATAAATAGTATAATGGCAGGGCACTTTGACTACCAGTCCGTATCTGTAATTATGGTGGTTATGTGAGATGTGTATGACTGCCACATTGTATAAATGGTGAGTGGGTGTCCTACTGTTTGCCTCTGTAAGGTCACCCAGTGCATCCATCACCCACAGCGTGATCCACATAAGAACTTTGGCATTTATTTTACTAGACAGCGGGACTAGTAAAGTCAAAAGTTTACTAGTCCGCCAAAAGGTTTACTAGACCGGCAAAATATAAAAACAACCCAAATTTAAATTGTTACGATTTGTTTAAAAAAAAACAGTTGTTGCAACTCCAGTTAAATAAGAAATAAAGTTAATTAAATAAGAAATAACACAGAAATAACAATAGTAATTAATGGAAAAGTGAAGATATGATTCTGTATTTTTTTAAACTACGCAATTGAAAAAGAAAACCAACTGCACTCATTTACCGATAATAACACTCTAGATACCATTATGAATTTCCATAATTATTCTGGAAATTTACCTCACGTTATGGAAACTGCTCTACTGGACTGTATTAATGGAAATAAAAATATCACACTAGAAAATTATAGACACCAAAGAACCGTTAATCTTACAAATAATGCCCAGACAAGTTCATAGCTGGTGGCCACTGGCCATGCCTAAGAAAATGTCATAAACTATAAGTAAATGAAGCTGCTGTGGTTATTACTTATTAGGCAGGTTTACTAGTCCGCCCTTATCTTTACTAGTGTGTGGACACTGGACTAGTGGATAGTTCTACCCCTGAATTAGTGACATGAACAGGCTGGGTTCAGTTGCAATTAAATTAAATCAGTTACTTTTTATTTTTATTTTTTCACAATAAAATATCTAGTTTAGAATCTATCTAATTAATAGTAATACAAACTATATTTGCTAATTTTATGACATGCTTAAATGAGAATTGTTTAGTAATATTGGAACCACCAGTGGAAAATAGGCGGAGACCTTCGTTGTGCCAGCGTGGTGGGCTACATCATACATCACAGTGGTGTGTCTTGAAAAATGGCGGCTAGAATGGTGGGTTGTGGATGTGGTCTGGTTTAGTATAGGGCAGTAAGAACAAACATTGTCATCAAATGTTAGCAGAGTTATATATCATCAAATGTTCTCACTGATGGAATGATGACCAATTTTAGTTTACCGGGTTGAGTCCATTTCCAGCAGAACTTTGAGTTGTGAGTGATGACTGTCATGTGACAGTGTGCAGTACATGCTGTGTTTTATTCTTCCATGGCTTCATAATTAGACTATTACAGTACAAGTATTACAGCCATGAACAGTGTTGCCGTACATAAAGTTTTAGTACTTTTAATTTTATGTTCAGTAACCAGAGACCAGCAGTCAAGTGACACTGACTGTATTGCCTCATTGTCCACCCTTTGTGTCCAATGTGACCTGACTCATGAACACAGCCATAAGGTGAATGGGGGCAGATTTTGCTATCTTTTTTTGGTGGACCCTTTTTGATAAACTGAAATTATGACAATAGTGTAACTGTTTTAGTAACTAGTTATATTGATAATAGTTAAGAACTTAAGATGTCCATTAAAGTAATATGTGAATAGTTTATTTACACATCTGAGTATGAATAATTATGTACATAATAAAATGAAAGCAGTGTTCAGTTATTCAGTAAGATGCTAGGTTCAACCAGCAGTTTTACTGGGTATCAACTGTGCATACTTGAACAATGTAGATGCACTGAGGTATACTCAACAATGTAGATGCACTGAGGTATACTCAACAATGTAGATGCACTGAGGTATACTCAACAATGTAGATGCACTGAGGTATACTCAACAATGTAGATGCACTGAGGTATACTCAACAATGTAGATGCACTGAGGTATACTCAACAATGTAGATGCACTGAGGTATACTCAACAATGTAGATGCACTGAGGTATACTCAACAATGTAGATGCACTGAGGTATACTCAACAATGTAGATGCACTGAGGTATACTCAACAATGTAGATGCACTGAGGTATACTCAACAATGTAGATGCACTGAGGTATACTCAACAATGTAGATGCACTGAGGTATACTCAACAATGTAGATGCACTGAGGTATACTCAACAATGTAGATGCACTGAGGTATACTCAACAATGTAGATGCACTGAGGTATACTCAACAATGTAGATGCACTGAGGTATACTCAACAATGTAGATGCACTGAGGTATACTCAACAATGTAGATGCACTGAGGTATACTCAACAATGTAGATGCACTGAGGTATACTCAACAATGTAGATGCACTGAGGTATACTCAACAATGTAGATGCACTGAGGTATACTCAACAATGTAGATGCACTGAGGTATACTCAACAATGTAGATGCACTGAGGTATACTCAACAATGTAGATGCACTGAGGTATACTCAACAATGTAGATGCACTGAGGTATACTCAACAATGTAGATGCACTGAGGTATACTCAACAATGTAGATGCACTGAGGTATACTCAACAATGTAGTCAACTAAGGACTAGTACAGTTGTTATGCATCCTGAGTATACAGTGTCTCTACAGGTGAGGTCTCTCAGTGATTAGAAGCAGTCTCAACTGTGTCAACAGTCTCAGCTGTGTCAACAGTCTCAGCTGTGTCAACAGTCTCAGCTGTGTCAACAGTCTCAGCTGTGTCAACAGTCTCAGCTGTGTCAACAGTCTCAGCTGTGTCAACAGTCTCAGCTGTTTCAACAGTCTCAGCTGTGTCAACAGTCTCAGCTGTGTCAACAGTCTCAGCTGTGTCAACAGTCTCAGCTGTGTCAACAGTCTCAGCTGTGTCAACAGTCTCAGCTGTGTCAACAGTCTCAGCTGTGTCAACAGTCTCAGCTGTGTCAACAGTCTCAGCTGTGTCAACAGTCTCAGCTGTGTCAACAGTCTCAGCTGTGTCAACAGTCTCAGCTGTGTCAACAGTCTCAGCTGTGTCAACAGTCTCAGCTGTGTCAACATGCTCAGCTGTGTCAACATGCTCAGCTGTGTCAACAGTCTCAGCTGTGTCAACAGTCTCAGCTGTGTCAACAGTGGAAATACACCATCAAGATAAACCACAATATTGGATGTTTATTGCAAAAATTAAGTTGAGATACTGTTTTACATTACAGTGTTTTACTGGTTGACTTGTGGATAATCAAAAGTTTATGTTCCCACCCGGAAAAGAAATATGTGGCTGGCTGGCTGGCTGGCTGGCTGGCTGGCTGGCTGGCTGGCTGGCTGGCTGGCTGGCTGGCTGGCTGGCTGGCTGTCATTAGTACTTACAAATTTATTTTAAAAAAAATTGATGTTGCACGAAAATTTTATGAACTCATTTCACATTCTGCAAAGCTTTTACTGATGCAAATCATAATTTGTGGAACAAAACACTAATATACACTAAAACGGTAGAACAACATACAGTATTGTATTAACAGCAAAATGTGCAGAATTAGATGACTGAAATTAGAAGGAAAAAATGTCTGCCTTTTAATCTAGATGGTCTCATTTGACCCTAAGCAATCTTTCTACGACTTGTCCATACAGATGTTGATAACTAAATAATTGTGCTACAGTGTACTGCCATTTCCACTCTCTCACAATGTCCACAACACCGGTCAGTAATCACTACATTAGCCAGACCTGTCTGGGCCAGTGACCACTGTAGCCCGTTACTGTACATCTGATTATTTTCTCAATTGAATCCTACTTCTGAAAATCAATACCTATCCTGCTGGGTATCTGAACGGGGGTAGCCGGTATTCATGCATTCACAGTGTTGTGAGTACTGCACAATTTATTATTTATATGTAATAAGTAATTTATTATAATATGTTTAATTGAGCATTTGTGCACATCAGATTTAATCTCTGCAAGTGCCACTACATTCACAATTAAAAATATAATATAGTTTAACATAATTGAGTAGTCGCTGTGGTCATAAGTTTGATTCTTGCAGATTTATCCCTGAAACTAGCTTTATACTGATGTGCACAGTTTTATGATGTCCTGTGATTCTCCTAAATAAATCCCCATCCATGGCTTTTTTTTTTCATATTATTGCAATATTTCATGTTTCGCTTATGCTGCAGTTAAATAACAGAACACTCCAGGAACTATAGCAATGGTTTGTTTTGTGGCAAGAGGTTTATGAATGTGTGACTGGTATTTTCTGTTTGTGGTCACAGGTCTACCTTCTAAATTACAGGTGATTAGGCGTATCACCCAAAGCTTTGCCTGCAAAGTTATTTCCATAACATTATTAAAGCAATTGTCAGGTTTTCTGCTTTTAATATTAAATAAGTTTATCTACCATCAATAACTCATGTAAAGAATGTTTTCATTTCGTATAAAGTCAATAACTAACTAAAAATCAATGAAAAATATTGAATCAAATTAATACAATAGTGCAAAATCAGAATGTTTAAAGTAGGTGATTGCAAGATTGTTTATTTAAATGTGAAAACAATGGCAGTCTCCTCTCGTGTCGGGAGACTTGCAGTGATGTTGATGTTGCGACTGAGCAGTGTTTTCTTTTCCTTCTAGTTGGCCTGCCTAAAGTATCTGCAAGTGTCAGGCATGAACTGTGATTGTACAACCATCCGTCTAAACCAAACCCCCGCCCACATCGCTGCTCAGTCAGCCCACTCCGACTGCCTCCACTGGCTGCTGGAGTTTGCCGCTGTGGGCCTAGATAGACAGGTAACATCACTTCTTGCTTGTGTAGTCTAGTGTACGTGTGTGCGTGTCTGTCCACAGTTGGCCTGCTTGCGTAAGCTGACGATGGCTGGTGTCGATGGCAATGGTTGTAGTTCCTGCTTCCACCAAGCCCCAGCACACTTGGCTGCTTACGGTGGTCAGCCACATGTCCTGCAATGGCTACTACAGGCCGGCGCCTGTCTCGACACACAGGTAGGGCGGGCATGTGAGCGAGCGAGTGACCGAGCATGTATGTATACCATTCATGGACGATTATTTTAGGTGCACTGTAAGTGTTGAGAGCAGCAACCAAAATTATTTAAATGTCCATCTTTTCATTTATTTCAAAAATGCAAATGAAGCCACAGAAAAAATTACTTGTTATTAACTTCAGTCCATGATTATCAACTGTTCCACCCTTAATTTACTCTTATCATGTGCATGCTCAACAGGGAAAGTGTGTGCAACTTGCTGTGTATGTGATACACATTAGACAAATAGCACAAGATAAAATAAATTTTAATATATGCAAAATCCACTTTTCAATATTGGTCAGTGACATTGACAGAGGGTGTACGTATCCATGCATGTTGTGAATGGGCTGATGTACTATTTGTTGATGTAGGACTACATGGGTGAGACAGCCATACACAAGGCAGCCAGGTGTGGAAGTATAGAGTGTGCCAGCCTCCTGGTGGCCAACGGAGCTCAGCTACAGTACGTACTAGCATCTTATACTTATTCACTGTTATTCCCCTCACTCCACAAGGAGCTCAGCTACAGTACGTACTAGCATCTTATACTTATTCACTGTTATTCCCCTCGCTCCACAAGGAGCTCAGCTACAGTACGTACTGGCATCTTATACTTATTCACTGTTACTCCCCTCGCTCCACAAGGAGCTCAGCTACAGTACGTACTAGCATCTTATACTTATTCACTGTTACTCCCCTCACTCCACAATGAGCTCAGCTACAGTACGTACTGGCATCTTATACTTATTCACTGTTACTCCCCTCGCTCCACAAGGAGCTCAGCTACAGTACGTACTAGCATCTTATACTTATTCACTGTTACTCCCTTCGCTCCACAAGGAGCTCGGCTACAGTACGTACTAGCATCTTATACTTATTCACTGTTACTCCCCTCACTCCACAAGGAGCTCAGCTACAGTACGTACTAGCATCTTATACTTATTCACTGTTATTCCCCTCACTCCACAAGGAGCTCAGCTACAGTACGTACTGGCATCTTATACTTATTCACTGTTATTCCCCTCGCTCCACAAGGAGCTCAGCTACAGTACGTACTGGCATCTTATACTTATTCACTGTTATTCCCCTCACTCCACAAGGAGCTCAGCTACAGTACGTACTAGCATCTTATACTTATTCACTGTTATTCCCCTCGCTCCACAAGGAGCTCAGCTACAGTACGTACTGGCAACTTATACTTATTCACTGTTATTCCCCTCGCTCCACAAGGAGCTCAGCTACAGTACGTACTAGCATCTTATACTTATTCACTGTTATTCCCCTCGCTCCACAAGGAGCTCAGCTACAGTACGTACTGGCATCTTATACTTATTCACTGTTATTCCCCTCGCTCCACAAGGAGCTCAGCTACAGTACGTACTGGCATCTTATACTTATTCACTGTTATTCCCTCGCTCCACAAGGAGCTCAGCTACAGTACGTACTGGCATCTTATACTTATTCACTGTTATTCCCCTCGCTCCACAAGGAGCTCAGCTACAGTACGTACTGGCATCTTATACTTATTCACTGTTATTCCCTCGCTCCACAAGGAGCTCAGCTACAGTACGTACTGGCATCTTATACTTATTCACTGTTATTCCCTCGCTCCACAAGGAGCTCGGCTACAGTACGTACTAGCATCTTATACTTATTCACTGTTACTCCCCTCACTCCACAAGGAGCTCAGCTACAGTACGTACTGGCATCTTATACTTATTCACTGTTATTCCCCTCACTCCACAAGGAGCTCGGCTACAGTACGAACTAGCATCTTATACTTATTCACTGTTATTCCCCTCGCTCCACAAGGAGCTCAGCTACAGTACGTACTGGCATCTTATACTTATTCACTGTTATTCCCCTCGCTCCACAAGGAGCTCAGCTACAGTACGTACTGGCATCTTATACTTATTCACTGTTATTCCCTCGCTCCACAAGGAGCTCAGCTACAGTACGTACTAGCATCTTATACTTATTCACTGTTATTCCCTCGCTCCACAAGGAGCTCAGCTACAGTACGTACTGGCATCTTATACTTATTCACTGTTATCCCCTCGCTCCACAAGGAGCTCAGCTACAGTACGTACTACCATCTTATACTTATTCACTGTTATTCCCCTCGCTCCACAAGGAGCTCGGCTACAGTACGTACTGGCATCTTATACTTATTCACTGTTATCCCCTCGCTCCACAAGGAGCTCGCTACAGTACGTACTGGCATCTTATACTTATTCACTGTTATTCCCCTCGCTCCACAAGGAGCTCGGCTACAGTACGTACTGGCATCTTATACTTATTCACTGTTATTCCCCTCGCTCCACAAGGAGCTCAGCTACAGTACGTACTGGCATCTTATACTTATTCACTGTTATTCCCCTCGCTCCACAAGGAGCTCGGCTACAGTACGTACTGGCATCTTATACTTATTCACTGTTATTCCCCTCGCTCCACAAGGAGCTCGGCTACAGTACGTACTGGCATCTTATACTTATTCACTGTTATTCCCCTCGCTCCACAAGGAGCTCGGCTACAGTACGTACTGGCATCTTATACTTATTCACTGTTATTCCCCTCGCTCCACAAGGAGCTCAGCTACAGTACGTACTGGCATCTTATACTTATTCACTGTTATTCCCCTCGCTCCACAAGGAGCTCAGCTACAGTACGTACTGGCATCTTATACTTATTCACTGTTATTCCCCTCGCTCCACAAGGAGCTCAGCTACAGTACGTACTGGCATCTTATACTTATTCACTGTTATTCCCCTCGCTCCACAAGGAGCTCAGCTACAGTACGTACTGGCATCTTATACTTATTCACTGTTATTCCCCTCGCTCCACAAGGAGCTCAGCTACAGTACGTACTGGCATCTTATACTTATTCACTGTTATTCCCTCGCTCCACATGAGCACATATTATCCACAATAAATCTCCAGCACACTTTGAGTGGCCGTCTCAGTCTCCTTGCATAGCCACTCCACTTTACTGCGCCATCCATTCGCCAGATGTTTTTGGCCTTCGCCTTGTTATTAGACCCCATAATAGGGGATTCTTTTTCAAGGTTGTGATATTTGTTGTTGGCATCTTTGAGGATACATTAAACTTTAAATTATTTTCTTCAAGGGCTGACATGTTTTATAAATGGTGAAGTTACAAGGCCATTTTTCTAAATTGGTTCCAACAGATGATGCCAAAACTACTCACTGTTCAGAGTAATAGTAAAATCTTTATTATTACACATAAAAGTGGCAATTCTACAACTATTTAAAATACAATATGTTAGTAATAATGTTGGTAATTGACATAATCATCGTATAAAATCTTACAACTCTTAAATCCATTTCTAATGTCTGTCATTTCCAATAGCTGTGATTCACAGGTTTCTTGGTTCAGTCAATAATAGATCAGAGATTGAGCTAGAAACAGTCAGTAGCTGAATGAGCTGAATGGCTCAGCAGGTGGCAAGATTGTATGACTAGTGAGTCATTTCATTGAATACAACATATTCCACTTACATTGTCACAGGTTTTGTGGCCCAAGTACTGCCTGTTTCTGTAAACTTAAAAGTCAGACACAGTACTTGTTAGGATTTCTAGTTTTATTGTCTGTAGATCGTAATACTAGTAATATCATATATCGATATATAATTTACGCTGTCATGTAGGCAGATGTAGTAGTAGTAGCAACACAGGGCGGCGTCTGTCTCCCGAGACAATACTCATTGTAGCTGGAGTCATAGGTCGACTGTTTCTGTTATGACATCTTACACACCTGCATTAGTGGTTTGTCGAGCTTCATTCACATTGGATGTCATTGTCACGAGTAAGACAAGCTCATCAGATGACTCTGTCCTCAACATCAGTTTGTCAGTACAGAGGGATGATGTCATAATCTTTGACCACGTCTTTAATCACAATTTGGTTGCCTACTGTTGGATGTTTGTCCTCGGTCAATTCTCCACAGAGGGTGGTCTTTTGTAGGCTAATATACTGACCACGAGATCGTGTGTGGAAACCAGAAGAGCCTGCTTAATATCTAGTGATATTATGTGCTAAAAGGAAAACAGAAACACCAAATGTGTTAGTAGAAGTTTAATACTGTCGCTACGTATCGATTTGAAAAACAGGACATTCACGGAAATGCAAAAAAATTCAGTTATGTTTCACATTTTGTAGTTTGCAGGATGGTGATAGTTTGCAGTGTAAGAACAAGTTGAGATTATGTTAATAAATAACCATGATTCTTTGGGTGTTCAAATAAGAAGGATTAGTGATTTGTAATGAGTTATGCAGCTCTGTACATGTACAATTAGTGTTGTTTATAAGGTTTGGTGTACCAGTGGAACAGGAAGTGTTACTAAGACATACCTGGGGTAGTAGCTAAAATAAAGCCTATTGTGCTGGGTTGTTAGTTGAGTTCTATTTTGAGAATTCATTATGTTTTAAACCGTGACTTGTTATTGTTATTCACAGTTAAAAAGATTTGGATCATAAATATGTCCTTTCTATAGAACAATAAGAAAAGATTGTTTCAGAAGAAAGTCACCAATAACTGTCACATAAATTGTGTTGTTTTTGTCTATGTCTAGTGCAAATAATGTGGCACCACATAGATATGTCAGTGTCACTTATCCCATGTCAATCAGTCAGGTTTTTTGTCAGTTACTTCCTGACTGACTATTCCAAGGTTATCTCCTGGATCAAGGTCACCTTAGTTTAAAAAAAAGACAACCCCAATTGTGCATGAACATGCCTGTCTCGGTGTATGTTTATGTAAGTTATTATGATGTTTGTGGGAGGTCTGAGGTAGTGTGCAGACCTGCCAACCGTTACGGTTTCACCATTTTATTTTCTGCTGAATTTTCTGCTGATAATTTACGGGTAAGTAAAAATTACTACGGGGAAAATATATTTTAATATGGGTCTTTTTCGTTTGTGTTTTTTGGTCATATTACTTGGCTCTGCGCCATACCTTAAAGCGTGGTTTGCAGCACGTTTCGCACCACATTTATCGTTAGCCAATCGTCTTTCTGCCATCGACCACCTCAGCCAATCACCAACCTTGTTTTTCTTTGCATCTTTCCGTGACGTTGGTGTGTTGGCAGCCATTTTTCAATCAACGCACATTTCATTTAGAGAGCAGTAGAAAACGTATTAGTTTTAAAGAGAGGAAATGAAAAAATATTGACAAATGTTGAAAACTACTGAAAAACATCAGAAACACTACTGAGAAGTGAATTTTGGGTTGGCAGATCTGAGTATGTCACATTCAGAGTAATCAAAGAGTATTCTATCGTAGTTTGTAATTGAACCTAATACTACGTGACTGTGAATAATATGAAGGAGGGTGATTTTCTTCTAGTTTGTGTATGTTATATATCTTTAAAAAACATTTTTGTTTTAAAATACTTAAAACATATTAGCAGTGTGGTTCTTATGAAAATCATTTATGCCTTAAAACAATAACACAGAAAATGCACAAAATATGGTACATGATATTGTATAAAAATTGTGAGATGATAAAATACAAATTCAATAGGTTGGTCTCAGGTATGTCAGTCACAGTCTACACTGACAAGCCAAAGCCCAAAGGTTCCTTCCTGGTGCTCTGTGGCCCCACCCACTACACTGCATGTGACAGTATTGTGACATTTGTGTGATGACGTGTAGGATTCCTTTTCATCCATGTATTACTTGCTCACTCAGTTTGTCACAGTGGACTGGCCCAAGTGTGCCAGTGCACAGTGTACTCCAGGTCATGACCCCTGGATGTAGGCCCCAGGCATCAACAGAATACTGCATTGTCCTGTTAGTTTATTGCAGCCATACAAACATTGACTCTTCCATTGCTGTGTGCCTGTTCCTTGTTCCTGCTTGAAAAGTGCACTGTCACAACCTAACACCCCTTTCTGTGTTAAGTGGACTTGGCCATGCACTCACTGCAAGTGCCTCCCTCTGCTGGCGAGCTGTGAGGCATGACTCAAGGTGACATTGTGTGTTCCTGCATGTGGGCTATGTGATGCACACAGCTGGTACACAGTGGGGTTGTAGTTAGTACCCCTGCAGCAGTGGGGTGTTGCCCTGTATGTGCCTGGTTGCCTGGTGGAGGGACGCTGACCAGGAAGCAGTGTTGAGAGACAGGGTCTTGTCCATGTCTGGCAGTGACAGGTATTTCATGAAAGACTATCCATAATCTGCCTACAGGCTGCTTTGAAAGGCTTTGTATCTTCTGCTTTTCTGTTATTGCTTAGAAATGCTGTTGTTATGTTGTTGAATGGTGGTTGATAGGGTGTTGATGTGAGCAACAGGAATAGATAAAGTGTAGTATATCTTGTGTCTTTGTGTGGTTTTATCAGGGAATGACAAATTAGCTTCATTCAGAGTAAAATCATGTATCTTTATTGTCATGTTATATGTGAACTTCAGAAAGCAGTTTTAGAGTTACATGTATGCCTTCACCAAAAGGAAAGTGAAAGTAGGACTTGGCATATGTTACGATCAACTGAAGTTATGACAACAGTGTTGTTAGCAAACAGTAATAATTGTTGTATATTAATAAATATTAAAAGTTTATTTTCATCTCTGAATATATATATATATATATATATATATATATATACATATATATATAATTAAGAATACTAGTATGATACCAGGTTGAGACAGCAGTCTTAATGGGTGTGCATTTGTTTTAGAAACTCAAACAATGTTATGTAGAAACACGGGGCTGTAATCAATAGTATAGTTAACTACTGTCATTATGTATAATGAATATAAATATGATATAATACATTTACGTGAATTTGGCTCTGCCTAGTTAAAAGCAATACTTAGTGATCTGAACAGTACATGTATATATCATTGAGATAAACCACAGTATTTGTTGTAAGTGTTCAGTTTAAATGCTTTTCTACTTAGTCTTTGACATTATAGATATCTTTGCTGGTTGGCATCTAGATGAGAAGGAAAAGTTGGTATTCCTGGTACAAATTTACCTGAAACGTCTGACACCACAAATCAAATTTAATGTTTTATTTTTAGAACATGTATACTAAATTACCAATCCTATTTGTAATGGTTATATTACCACAAATGTACTTTTATGTTAAACTGGGACTGGATTCGTTGAATGCAGTAACATTAATTTTTATTCCTCTAGTGTTATGTAGTCTTATAGATGATAGATAACGCACTTTGTTTTGAGGTTTACAAAGAGAGTCCCTCCAAGCGTGTAGTAGGGATGGGTTGTGTCTTGTGTAGTACCAAGTAGTATCCACAGTTTCACAATCACAGCTTGTGTCAATTAACAAATGAAGTGAGCCAGCTGGCAGTCTGACATGTTGCAGAGTGTGGTATATAGAAGCACAGGTCCAGATGTTTGGTTTCACTCTCAGTGCTGTGACCACAGTAAACCAAGGCTGCTGTTCAACATCTGTTCTCTCACCCATAAGCAGCCATGCATTGTAATTATTAGCAGGAAGTGAACCTGACAGCCTTGTTCAAAAATCATCCATCCTGGGTCTGCAATATTGACAGTAGGCCATGTTTGCAATTTATGAATTTATTTGTGCACAGTTTTCATATTTTTCAGACAAAATATTAAATTGTGAATACTGTTTAAATGTATTTATTTGATTTATTAAGTGTGGATCTAGGGGCCAGCAGTCATATGTGAAAACAATTCTTGTTTTTAAAATAATTATCTCAATTTGTTATGATATGGCCGTGCAGGAAATTGAACTTTAATGTTTTGTTAATTTCCAGTATTTGCAATAATGGCGGTCTGACCCCAGCGAGACTGGCGGCAAGCTGCGGTCAAGTAGAGTGTGAACGCTTCCTTCAGTCGGCCTTGGCCCAGAAACAACACACGCTCGTAAACGGCACAACACCACAGCCTGGCAACACCACCATCGGCATGGAAACGTCAACACCAGTAGCTCTGCGCGGTTCCGATCAAAATGGCGATTGCGAGATGGAAGTGTCAGACTCGAACAATGGTGGCGCCACTGGCTATGTTTGTGATGTGACGTTGGCGCGTGACATTTCAGCTAGTCTGGTGCGAGTGGCGGGACGTAAGCGGGCATGGGACTGTGGAGGGGTGGCTGAGTGCAAGCGACTGAGGAGGGCAGGTGAGTGGGTGTGGTGGTGACGTGAGATTGGGTGTGGGGTAACATGGGTGGGTGTGGGGTAACATGGGTGGGTGTGGGGTAACATGGGTGGGTGTGGGGTAACATGGGTGGGTGTGGGGTAACATGGGTGGGTGGGTGAGGGTGGGTGGGGGTAACATGGGTGGGTGTGGGGTAACATGGGTGGGTGTGAGGTAACTATGGTGTGCTTTCAAATGGTTTCTCTTCTCCAGTGCTATTTGTCCACTGTTTGTTTTACAGTAAACTTGTTTATACAATTAGTATAAGCATAAAATACATGCATTCTAATGCACTTATCATCAAATTATATTTTAACATAGAAGAAAAGTGTTTTGAATATTGTGTGATGTATGCATTGAAACCCACTGGTCAGGCCCAGCCAGCTCCTCACTTATAGGCAGTCCTCATATAAGGTACACCTACTTGAAACTTCAAAAGGAACAACTTTGAACACTCGACCCGGCCTGGTCTGTGTCATGGCTATGATGAACATTGATGTGTGGAACAGTTTTATTAAGTCCCACCTGTTGCACGCCCAGCAGTGTGGCAGCTGGCCTCTGTAGCCAGAGCCTCAAGCTACTTCAAGTCGACACTTCCAGTGCTATTTGTTCAATTCTTGTGTTTGCTGGCAGTGCACCCACCACATGATGTAGTAGTGGTGCTTATTTATTGATGAACCTGCACATATAACTCTTCAGTAAACATTATTTTGTCTTCCTTTTTAACCAGATCGGACTGAGTCCATTCAGTGTGTGTTATCTGTGTGAGAAGTAAGTAGCCATAGCCAAGTTCATTAACAATCGTCGATTTTTACTCCTGATTCACCCTCCTGGGTCATTATACAGGTCTTGATAGGAGTGTGTAGGACTCCACTGAATAGAATGTCGTAAGTCCAGTGTTAAGCGGTTTCAAAGCCAGCAATAGAGCTGGCAATTCAAATTGGCTGGGCTGTATCAAACAGACATGTTCACTTCTGTTTGTTTATAAATGCTCTGACTGAAACAAGGCACGGCCATCCACATCTGTGACCAGATCAGTTGCATGCGGGAAGTTGATAAAATGGTGACACCACCTGGTAGAGCAGAGAACAATATGGCCCACAAAATTGACACAGTGGTTGTGGAAAAGGTAGAAACTCCCAAGTGTGTCTGCAGTCTCCCAGGTATGGGCAGACTGCGAGTTCTGTGAACTGTCCTCAATTCCCCTTGACCATTCAGGGCCTCACTGTGCTTTGCCTGTGTTGTAGACTTGTTCCGTATTCCTCCACCAGAGTGCACCACGCCCCTCCTCTTGGCATCGCCCCACTGTGACACGCTAGACGACCTGTCATCTGTCATACCTCATCAGCCAGTCACAGATAGTTTGCTGCAACTCAACACAAACGATCATAGAGACAATGTGTCGAGTTATGAGGACACAGGGTGTAGATGCTGTATGCACTGGCGGTGTCGCTGCCCTCCTCACTCTAGTGGACATGAACCGTACTCGGACGTTCTCGCTCTCTCGGTCAAGCCGATGACCCCTGTGGTCATTCCTTGCTGTACGGCCACACGGCAAGAGGAACGCTGCTATTCTGTGTTTGTGTGAAGGTACAGAGTTTTCTAAGTTCACACTGTCTTGGTTTACGTGTGTAACCCCCTGGTTTGAATCAGTTTTGTGTGCCCCCTTATTGCACTCAACTTACCTGTGAGTTGTTTCACCTGACTCATGGATATTCTCCTTGATTCACTCAACTAACACTGACTTCTTAACTCTGACATATATCAGGCGTTATTACACCTGAAATAATTCCGGACTCCCAGTGGAATATGAATTTTATTAAATTTATCAAATTCGAGAAAGGTAGGATTTGAGTCAGATCAGATTCAACTAAATTTGAATTAGAATCACCTAGAGTGGGTGGAACAGGAATAATCTTAATCAGGCCATGACAGAGTTCCATTTCACATTGTGCATCCAGATTCCCTTATATTCAATAGTCTTTACATTCACCTTGGTGTTTAAAACATTACAAATCTGAACAGGATTTCAAAGTTGTTCCTTTTGAAGTGTGTTAAAATATCAGGAATGATAACAACTACATTTCACTGTTCATGGACATCAAACTAGTTTTGAGTTCATTGGATTTGAACCAATGCAGCAATAGAGACCCAACTGCTGTTTTACAAACACTGCAGTATAATTATAAGTGGGAAGATCCACGAAAACCTTCAATATTAGATGATTACACATAGTTTAGCCCATTGGGTTGATTTTAACTTAAAACCAATGCTGTTTGTTTCAGCATGTTTTAATACTACTAATTAATAATTATAATAAAATCTGTGTCTGTATATAGTGCCATGATCACGTGATGATGTACCCTATTTGTGGCAACAGTGAGGGGCTGTTTGTGTGGTTGTGTATGGTGTTTGTGTGGTTGTGTATAGTGTGTGTATAGTGTTTGTGTGGTTGTGTATAGTGTTTGTGTGGTTGTGTATAGTGTGTGTATAGTGTTTGTGTGGTTGTGTATAGTGTTTGTGTGGTTGTGTATAGTGTGTGTATAGTGTTTGTGTGGTTGTGTATAGTGTTTGTGTGGTTGTGTATAGTGTTTGTGTGGTTGTGTATAGTGTTTGTGTGGTGTATAGTGTTTGTGTGGTTGTGTATAGTGTTTGTGTGGTGTATAGTGTTTGTGTGGTTGTGTGTGGCATTTGTGTGGTTGTGTATAGTGTTGCTGTGGTTGTGTATAGTGTTGGTGTGGTGTATAGTGTTTGTGTGGTTGTGTATGGTATTTGTGTGGTTGTGTATAGTGTTTATGTGGTTGTGTATAGTGTTTGGGTGGTTGTGTATACATATAGTGGGGTTCAATTCAATTCAATTTGATTTATTCAAACAACATTCAGTAGACATTATAATTTAAGACAATACAAACATGCTATACACATAATGTTATTTGAAGGGAATACACAAGAAGTTAAAAACTTGTAGTAGTATGTATCCCCGAACACAATATCTTTGGTCATAGTCATAATATAAGAAATAATTACTATAATGTAAATATTGCACACATCCTAAATACACGACTAGGAAAGTAAACAGAACAACATAAATAGAATTAGTGATACAACCTCTAGTTCATTAGTCACATTACTATCACTTATTCAAAATATATGGATGCATACATCGTCCAGTCCTTCCTTCACACAAAGTTAACTCCACTGGTTGTGCAAACCGACTTCCTGAATACCACTTGTGATTTTATTTTCTCTAGTCTAATTCCTCCTAGTGGAACTGTTTCTGTTGAATGTACTGTGAGACTATCTTAACAGCCTCTTTTTAATGATGTTCATGCTTGTACAATTACAAACAGTCATCTCATATCTCAAGAAACTTATTAATTAGTAAACCGTGTTTGATGAAAATATGAATTTTAATTGTCATGCTGTAACAATTGTTCCCCAAATTTGCATAGAAGCGAAAATATAGGTCTAAAGAAGAATTTGACTCTCCGGAAAGTTCCCCAGAAAGAACAACTGTAAATGCAGCAGTAATCCAGCAATGCATAACTTTGTAGAAAATTAACATAAGCAGTTTACATTGTCTTCTGTGTAACATGTTGTCTTTGCATTGACATTTGTGAGGTCTATTAACAAGTAACATGTTGTCTTTGCATTGACATTTGTGAGGTCTATTAACAAGTAACATGTTGTCTTTGCATTAACAGTTGTGAGGTCTATTAACAAGTAACATGTTGTCTTTGCATTGACAGTTGTGAGGTCTATTAACAAGTAACATGTTGTCTTTGCATTGACATTTGTGAGGTCTATTAACAAGTCACTTCGTTGCAGATTCATCTCCATTCTCTGGGGCTGTCAACGGCTTTCACTGCGGGGACGACCTTGGCATGCAGAACGGCATCGAGGTCAAGGACGTGCCACACGTGGTGAACGGCACAAACGGCACACTGTGGGGGGTAGGGGGCGAGGGTGATGCCCTCACCACCAGCGCTATAGAGCATGAAGACACTGTGCTGTTAGAACTCGGCTACGATGCGTTATGCTGCAACGTGATGCTGAGCACCTACCATGGCTCTTGATGTCTGTACCTCTATGTCTTCATTATCAGTCATCCGGAGTGTGATGTTGAACTTTGAACTTTATCGGGCATTTTCAGGTGGTGCTGTCTAAGTTGGTGCTGTTTAATGGGTGCTGTGTCACAAGGTGAAACTTAGATATGAGTACTTTGCAATCATACGATTTTAATCTGCCCCAAGGCAAACCAGTGGTTTGCAGTCATCATTGATTCTGTTGTGTTAATTCCTGATTGTTCCTGACAACTTATCTTGTTTCAGTAAATACTGTGTGTTTAAGCCAATGCCAGATTGAATGATAGATGCACAAAATAGGTTACTGATGCTGCTCTGATTAACTTAAAGTTTAAAGTTTTATACTGCCAAAAAAGTTTGTATCTGACTATTGAGAAATAAATATGAATTAATCGTTTATCCAACGTTCTAAAAATAATTCGCAGCAAATGGATATAACTCTGTGATTCTTTATCAAAAAGCCTAAAGAGGTACAAAGCAGGCTAATGTTTGAAATGCCGTAATTAATATGCAGTCAATATTCCACCGCTCTATTTTATAATATTATTTTACATTATTTACTTGGATTTGTTACTTTGCATAATTTCTGTTGTCCCACCGTCAATAGGCAAGGGACCTTACTTACTTTAATGATGTTGTTTATTAAGTTATTGCAGCGGCTTGCTTTAGCATCTCAGTGACACTGGAGCATGCTGGGATATGGTGCTTTTTATAGCATATCAGCGATCTCAAATTGTTAGCAGCGATATCTGCAGTTTAGCTTCAATGCTTTACAACCATGCCACAGGCATTTAAAATTTGTTTGTGAAGACACTGAAAAAGTTTAATGTAAGCACGTGTATAAATCTTCATCCACTACCAAATTTTAAGTTTGCTTTTTAACTGATCATTAAACCACTATCATTACAGACTTTCGTGAGATCGTGTTTGTGGCGGTACACAACCAAAGCTTTTTGTTGACATTTCGTATATTCTGACCATCAAACTGTCAGATGTGTCACATTTTTAATGTCATCTGTGTTACCATAGTCTTTATTTTTTGTCACGTGTAATTTTTGCTCATAATAATCTAAAATAGTTATTTTGGTACACTGTGAACACATTTTTCAAAATAATCATGAAATGTTGCATAACCCAGGAGGAATTGTATTCTCACTAAGTGGCCGTCTGTTTGACAGATGGTTTGCCATTTCACTTGTGCACTCATCCAGGAGGTTTCACACAGCACAAAACAGTTCTGCAGAACAATCCTGGATGTGTTATTTTTGACAACTGTGCATTCATTCATATGTAAATACCGGTTATATAAATGTAAAAGTAAATCATTTATTAAGACACTCATTCATTCACAAATCATAAGTATATATAATAGAAGTGGTGCTATTTAAAATATCTGAAATTCTGTGTTTCTAACATGTATCAGTTGAAATAATTATTCAGTTAAATGTTTTAAATACAACTTGTTTTACGCCATTTATGTTACCCAGGATTCTGATGTAAAATGGCTGCCAGGAGTTGTGTTGACAGTGGGAGGTGGTTCACATAGGCCTGCCACCTAGTGGGAATTAGTGGCAGCTCATTTTATTAAATGTTGTCTCAGTTGTATAATAATCATTATAATAATCATGTCATGTCCAGTCAACAATGACACAAATGTCACATTAATAAACCATGCATTTGTACTGGATAAACTAGTAAAAAAATGTGGCAATGTTACATACGCTGCCATGATTAAGTTTCTGATTTGATGCTACAGTGCATATATTAGTGTACATAATATTCCTTTTAATACAGCCATTTACTACTGCCATGTTAGAAAACTATTAACTACAAAAAACACTTTAAAACAATCAAAGGGGTTTCAGTAATTGAGTGTTTAGGCTATACACATGTTTTTGAGATAGAGATGGGTATAAACCTCAGATGGATCTTGTTGGATTCACAAGTTGGAAGGTATATTGCTGCTGCGCTGGTTACATGGTTTTGATGTTGTAAACAGGTGTTTTTATATGAAGAAATACTAGAAACTATCAGTTTGTCATCACATTTTGTAGCATCAATGTAAACTGCTTAATTTTGATGTTTTTGGTATGTATTATCAGAGTTTGTGAATTTGAGAGATGTGGACTAGTTGTCTTCATCAGGTCAATCTGTTGACCTCCAGAGAAAGGTCGTTCCCATAGTAGGGCTGGGTTGACACAGATAGAGGAGCTACATAATCCACGAATGAGTAATTTACTGTATAATTCATCAATCGGTGCAGTCACCTCCACATGTATGACAATGTTTTATGTTTGCAAAACTTGAATGTTTAGTACGGTGATTTATTATGGAGTGTTGTTCAGTTTTAGTACAGGTTACTGGGTCGAATGGAATGGTGTTGTTGACACTAATAGTTTGTTAAGTTTGATCACAGGACAATAGAAATGTATTTTCTATGAACATTCAGAGGCAGCCTATAGTAGTTTCTTATAAACTGTGTGAGTGTCATTGTGGGTCAGTGGCGCCATTGTCACTCCTGGTGGACTTGTCTGAACCAATGCATGCAGAATTCACCTTTTTCTAATTGTAACATCCAACATTGAAATGCCTTGAACTTTGTCCTAGTTGCATCATTGACTGATGAGTTGATTAGAATGTTGTTGTAGGTTTCACATGATCCATTGGGACTTCTCACAGTTGTTATTTATTTAACACAATATTTCACACCATTGCGACAGTTGTCTTGTAGTCGGCGTGTACTGCAGCTGTGGGCAGTTTACATTCAGTAATATACAGGGGAGGGGGTTCACCAGGTGTTGTTGACAAACCACAAATCATCCACTGATGTGTGATAGCATTGTTATGATTTTGTTTCTTGTGCAAAGTTGGTTGCTATAGTGCTTCAAAGCATATCATACTCTTTAATATTAAGTTGCGTGAGAACTCGTGCAGTACAAGTAGTTTCCTGCCTTAATAAAACTCGAGTGATTTCGCTCATCACAAATTCATTGTGTTTATATTCAACTATGTACTGTGTGAATGGTTTAAATTTAAATATTCACTGGTGGTTTAACATTATCAAACTAATTGGCATATTTCTTCTGGTAATTTCAACTAGAAGCACAGCAGGTTATGCTATTTTACAGACCAGATGCAATGAAAATATGTCGGATGTTTTCACTGAAATTAGATCACATTTTGTATAAACAAACTATGTAGATGTTATAGTTGATATTGACAATGTTTGATTCTTCATGAAATGAGACACAAATAATCTGTTTAGAGGAGGATCTTTAAGTTATACTTGAGAACATTTGCACTCAGTCGTCTGTACTTCTTATATATGTGTTTGTAATTTCGTAGTTTTCCCAGCCACTGTCACTTCAACTTTGTACATGTTGCAGCAGCTAAATTACTATTTGTGTAAACTGTAATAATAAAATGAAACATTCTATCACTATAATAAGCTAGTGTTATGTCTTCTTTTAATGAATTTGAACTGACAATAGCATTGTTTAATTTAAAATCCCATAAAAATTTGTCACCAAGGAATGTCACATGTGTGACCGCACTGGGCTGTCCATCGGAATATTATGGCAGTACCCTGCAGTCCAGTCATAAAAATGTTGGTCAAAATCCATATTTTACATGAAATTTGTATTGTTTTTGTTGGTCAAGAGATGGTTGCTTAACAGATCTAAAATACCTCTGTGTAAATAACTGCAGTGATACCATTCAGTGAGTGAATAAATGCAAATCAACACAAATTACTATTAAAAAAACAATTTGGCATACATTGGCGAGGGGAACCAACACTAAATCCATGTTTTTGGTCACGCAGACACTGGTAATGTGGTATGAGCCCATTGCTAATCAGACTTATAACATTACACCCATATTTTGTCTACCTGATTAATAGGGGATCATTTCAGAATGCTGATGTATTGGATAAATAAATATTACTTTAATTTAGTGGAAGGGGTCAAGAGGCAGTTTTATCTAGCATTAGAATGTTTACAAAGATTTGTCGTGGGTGGTGGGCTGAGGCCAAATTAAAATGTGCTAATGTCATTTGATGTAGGATGTCGATGTTCTAAGATGATCCTAAAAATGAAGTGAATGACAACAGAAAGAAGCAGACAGACACAGGTTTGATATCACTGTATGACAAAGACAAAACTATCACAGTTTGGAACAAATATACAGTTTTATATGATGTTTTTGTTTTCTACAACACAATGACAAAGAAAATGATCACATCGACAATTCATGATTTAATCATATGTACAATTTAAAAATGATATCTCGAATACAGACTCTAAAACATTAAATATATGGAGACAGAAAGCCAGTTTTACACAACATTTCCTGAAGCAACTAAGTCATGGAAACAGTTCCTAATCTAATACAACTCGGAGCATGTCCCTGACAGCATTCACAATTAGTCTAGATTTGTGTAGAAGTAATGGTGAGAGGACACAAGAGATTCTACCTTCAAAGTCAACAAGTACACACACAATGTCTGATAAACTGAGACCTACCCTAGGTACAGACTCACAGTGTACCCTGTAATGTGGCAGTCACAAAGTAGACAGAAACAATTAACATATGGCATGTTATGTGGTATTTACCCTTGATATATTGTTGCTTACATAAAAGTTAACTTAAAGGAATTTTTCAAAAATGTAATTGTGTACAACTACCAGTGATCTGATAAAATTATATTCATGTATAATATTGTATATGCATGTTTGTCTGCATACTTAATGTATACATATATAATACATATGTATGTATACATGTTATATACATTATAATTATATTAATCTGTAGATTTATATATTTCTTTTGGTATTATAATATATCCTTAGACTGGGAAAAATCTACAGAACTCGTGAGCAAACACATAGTAAACATCACATCACAGATTACTTTAATAAAGTTAAATATTATATCACTTACACAAATTAAACCACACTAGCTTAGCTACAAAACATTCAAGGAAGGGAAGTTTAAATTATAGCTGCCTCCTGAGTTCAATTAGCCCTTCTATTAGTGGTTTTATTTTAAATCTGGGATGTGTCAATGACCAGTTAAATTAATGGAAGAGTGTTTTTATTCAATGGAAGAATTTAGTTTTACCATTACATCACATAACTTGCAAAAGTGAATTTAGTCATATTCAGTTAAATCCAATGGAAAATGATACCATGAAGATTTCATCAAAACAATGTAAAACGTTTTCACAAATGAACTGACATGCTGTATATAATGTCAAGTTCAATGTTTGTGATACAAAGGAGGCAGCTATACAAATGTGACTAGAGTATAATAGTTGCAAAAAGGTTGAGTTACACAGATTGACTTAACACACATCTAAAAGGTTACTTGACAAAAGTTCTATGAGTGTGACATAAGCACCAGACTCTGTGAAAGCAGATGAAAGCACTGGAGGTTGACGTATGACAAGCTTTCTATGCAACCAGTGCGTGTTTCATTTGCTCAGCAAAATATCGGCCTTGTGTGTTGGAGCATGTTGTCATGTCAACGCTGGATGCACCGAAAACTGACTTCACTGGAGTGTCTACACCAAGTGTCTGAGTGTCTACGCTCAACACCAAGATTACGTGATATCCTTGCATCACAGTGTGTTGACACCCAATGACTGGATGTTGAATTCACTTATGTCATCAATGCAATGTTTGAGTATCTATACTCAATGTTTGATAATCACCACCAAGTGAACTGGTGTCACCACTGCCGTGTTGGAGTGTAGGGAGTTCACTGATGTTGTCTTAGGAGTGTTGGAGTGTCTACACCAAGTGTTGGGAGACTAGACTGTGTTCACTAATGTTGTCTTAGCATTGTTGGAGTGTTTACACCGAGTGTTGGGTAATGTACACTAAGTTAATTGATGCTGTCCTAGCAGTGTTGGAGTGTCTACACCGAGTGTTGGAGACTCTACACTGAGTTCACTGATGTTGTCCTAGCAGTGTTGGAATGTGTGGCAGTCTGTTGCTGTAACTTCTGCAGGTCGTTGACTGACGCAGACGGAGACTGCTTCATGTCCTTGTAGCACGCCTTGCACACATGCACGGCCTGCTGGGATAGGTGGCCCGGTAGCGCCATCATCCGGTCGATGCAGCGTGTACAGTAGATGTCACCACAAGACCAGCAGTGATACTGAAAACAGACAGCAGTGACGTCATAAACACACGGCAGTGATGTCATAAACACACGGCAGTGACGTCATAAACACAGGGCAGTGACGTCATAAACACACGGCAGTGACATCATAAACACACGGCAGTGACGTCATAAACACACGGCAGTGACGTCATAAACACACGGCAGTGACGTCATAAACACACGGCAGTGACGTCATAAACTCACGGCAGTGACGTCATAAACACACGGCAGTGACGTCATTAACACACGGCAGTGACGTCATAAACACACGGTAGTGACATCATAAACACACGGCAGTGACGTCATAAACACATGGCAGTGACGTCATAAACACACGGCAGTGACGTCATAAACACATGGCAGTGACGTCATAAACACACGGCAGTGACATCATAAACACACGGCAGTGATGTCATAAACACACAGCAGTGACATCATAAACACATGGAAGTGACGTCATAAACACACAGCAGTGACGTCATAAACACATGGCAGTGACGTCATAAACACATGGCAGTGACGTCATAAACACGGCAGTGACATCATAAACACACAGCAGTGACGTCATAAACACGGCAGTGACATCATAAACACACAGCAGTGACGTCATAAACACACGGTAGTGACATCATAAACACACGGCAGTGACATCATAAACACACAGCAGTGATGTCATAAACACACAGCAGTGACGTCATAAACACGACAGTGACATCATAAACACACAGCAGTGACGTCATAAACACACGGCAGTGACGTCATAAACACACGGCAGTGACGTCATAAACACACAGCAGTGACATCATAAACACACAGCAGTGATGTCATAAACACACAGCAGTGACGTCATAAACACGACAGTGACGTCATAAACACACAGCAGTGACGTCATAAACACACGGCAGTGACGTCATAAACACACGGCAGTGACGTCATAAACACACAGCAGTGACATCATAAACACATGGCAGTGACGTCATAAACACACGGCAGTGACGTCATAAACACATGGCAGTGACGTCATAAACACACAGCAGTGACGTCATAAACACGGCAGTGACATCATAAACACACAGCAGTGACGTCATAAACACACGGCAGTGACATCATAAACACACGGCAGTGACGTCATAAACACACAGCAGTGACGTCATAAACACACAGCAGTGACGTCATAAACACGACAGTGACGTCATAAACACACAGCAGTGACGTCATAAACACACGGCAGTGACGTCATAAACACAGCAGTGACGTCATAAACACACGGCAGTGACGTCATAAACACACAGCAGTGACGTCATAAACAGCTTGAAACTAAAAACAAACTACGCACAGTAAATAACACCATTACAGCAGTTTAAATTTAGACTTGTTTCCGTGATTATTTAATTTACATTTCATCTAATTTCATGCAGCTGGTAAATCAATGTCACCACCCAGAGGAAGGCTGTCTCAATCTGTCACCACCCAGAGGAAGGCTGACTCAATCTGTCACCACCCAGAGGAAGGCTGACTCAATCTGTCACCACCCAGAGAAAGGCTGACTCAATCTGTCACCACCCAGAGGAAGGCTGACTCAATCTGTCACCACCCAGAGGAAGGCTGACTCAATCTGTCACCACCCAGAGGAAGGCTGACTCAATCTGTCACCACCCAGAGGAAGACTGACTCAGTATGTCACCACCCAGAGGAAGGCTGACTCAATCTGTCACCACCCACAGGAAGGCTGACCCAATCTGTCACCACCCAGAGGAAGGCTGACTTAATATGTCACCACCCAGAGGAAGGCTGACTCAATTTGTCACCACCCAGAGGAAGGCTGACTCAATCTGTCACCACCCTGAGGAAGGCTGACTCAATCTGTCACCACCCAGAATGTCACCACCCAGAGGAAGGCTGACTTAATATGTCACCACCCAGAGGAAGGCTGACTCAATATGTCACCACCCAGAGGAAGGCTGACTCAATCTGTCACCACCCAGAGGAAGGCTGACTCAATCTGTCACCACCCTGAGGAAGGCTGACTCAATGTGTCACCACCCAGAGGAAGGCTGACTCAATATGTCACCACCCAGAGGAAGGCTGACTCAATCTGTCCACTCGAAATGTAAATAATGTTAAATAACAACTTCCTGATTATTTCTGAAAATCAAAGTGTTACTAGTAGGTAGATGAGAATGCGACTGATTATAGAGACACAGTGACAGTTTCCCGAGTCCCATGAAGAGACCACTTTACAAACAAACAACTATTCAGAAGAGCAAAGAAACTGAGCATGAACCAACTTCTCATACAAACAGCCCTCAGACGGAGGGTCACATGACTTGCAGGGATGACAACAAACATCCAAGGCAAACCTTATTTCCGATCTGAGGAACAAGAAAATGTGGCTGCACAAAACTAAGATATACAGGTACTGACATCATCTTGTTAGGTAATGTAATAAAATGAAACCTGAACAAACAAGACATAGATTCCAAACAGCAGTACACGCTTTCTCAACACAAACTGACCTGGAGATGACATGCTAGGTAGCGAGAGAGAGAGAGAGAGAGAGAGAGAGAGAGAGAGAGAGAGAGAGAGAGAGAGAGAGAGAAATGTTTGTATGTTAGATACAAACCATGACCCACCTTCTTTGTGAAATGCTCAAATGGCATTGCACAGCTACAATTCTGTACTTTGCGGAATGACTTCCACTCGACTGCGACTGACTGTAATTCCATCAAGAGATGGTAGATCTGCAGATTGTCCATGTCCAGGGGCCCCAAGGTGACATCATTCATCGACTTTGATGTCAACGATGACCCGCCGTCCTCAAAGCCCGATTCCGCATCGCTCTCACATCTGCCTCGCTTCCCCACCAGAGGGGGCTGGTTACCGCCCTCGTCTTCTGTCGCTTTTCTTGACTCATTGAGCAGGAGAGCTCGGAAATCCATGGATTCAGAGGAGCTGAGGTTCTGCATGGCCATCTGGAGCTGGTCCTCCCCACGACCCAGAAGTTTACACAAACTCGCAATCCTCTGTGAGAAACAAACACACGTGATGATAAGTAACGTGAGCAGCCAGTCTGACCCTCATCATCAAGTCTATAGTCAGGATACATACACAGTATCACATTATGTCGTTACATTAGTATCTCATCACTGTTACCATTTCAATTAACTTAACTGATTTTGTTACTGTTTATAACTATCTAATAAATCAACTGGCCACAATAAGGCTTTCGAAACAGCAGATTTATATGTACTTGTTGATAATTTTATATTTAATTCCGAGTCTATCCGCGGGACAACAAAAAGCAAAGGGAAACAAATGTCACCATTAAATTATTTTAGAATTAGATTCCATGACCATTTTAATGACAGCCCTGCCTGTGGTGGATGAGGACAGAAGACAGACCTTCTCCAGCAGTTGACAATGGTCCTGCAGGGAACTCGTGTGGTCCTTCAGTGCTCGCACTACATCGTACACACTCTCCCGCGGGTGGATGCCACTGTCAAAACGACAGTACAGACCTCGCCAGAACCTGCAGACACAGACATACTTAGTAGTGGCACTGTCAATGGTGGCACTGTCGGTGGTGTCATTGTAGGTTGTGTCACTGTCAGTGATGTCATTTTTGGTGTCACTGTAAGTGATGTCATTGTAGGTGGTCCCACTGTTAGTGCTGTTGTTTTAGGTGGTGTCGCTGTCATTGGTGTCATTGTATGTAGTGTCACTGTCAGTGGTGTTGTTTTAGGTGGTGTCACTGTCAATGGTGTCATTGTATGTAGTGTCACTGTCAGTGGTGTTGGTTTAGGTGGTGTCACTGTCAATGGTGTCATTGTAGCTGGTGTCGCTGTCAGTGATGTCACAGTCATTGATGTTGGTGGTAATGCAGTGTCAGTAGTATCACTGTCGGTGATGTCACTGTCAGTGGTGTCCATTTTAAATGACAAAGCATGTTCACCTGGAAACATAACTAACTGGACAAGTGAAAATGAAAGCACTTGCGAGAGCTGGTACTGATGTGGGTCACCGTGGGTGAGAGACTGAGACAGAATGCACACAGTGGACACTGAAGACAGATGTTGGTAGAAGGTAAAGAGGAAGACCAAGGATTAAACTGGAGACAGTGTGACAAGAAGGCAGGTGTACCACTTGTGTGGAGGAGAGTAATTGTGAGGGTGGGACACACTGTGTGACGGGGTTGGTGACAAGGTGATGCAGTGTCCACTCCACAAGTGGTCAATAAGGGATCACGTCTACCTGAAGCTCTGTGGGTTGGTGACAGGCTGTAGGACAGGTTGTGTCAGCTCCAGGTCTCGCTGGTAGAATGGGTTGAGGAAGTCACTTGTGTACTTGGTGAGATGCGCCCACAGAGAGTACGTCCGCTCATGTAGCCTACAGCCAACACATCAACAACACTTCTATAATGTCACGCCAGATAAAAGAGTACATCTTTGTTCTTGTACGTATATAGTCCACTTTGTTCCTTTTTCCACGGTGAGGGTGAGGTAGAGTACAGTCGAACCACTGTTCATTTTCATTCTAATGCCAGTCAGCAACTTTTCCTCGGCCATTGTGTATGCTCCCAACGACTGCCTCATGTCCCTCCTCACACAACCTCAGCCATGGCCTTCTTACGCATCAAGCATCCTAGTTCTTATTCTACTTGTGTTCTCATACTAAACATACCCACGACACTTAAAATATCATAAAGGATATTCCAACATTTATTTCACACATAGTTGTGAAGACAACACTGTGGGTGGTCTGTGTGTACTTCACTGTTCCATCTGTACGGCACCAGGTGGCTCCACCCATCTCATCAGCATGGTGTAGTAACATTAATTTTGGTCGTTTTGATTTGGAGAAATGCACATTTTGGTCAAATACTTATGGTGACCATCTATCAAAAACTACTCTTTAGAGAGATCATTTTAATCAATCATGTATCGTTATGTATGACAGTGTCAAGTTTGTTTCTAAACACATTACCAGTACATGCATTTATACACCTGAGTGTAACAAGAGCTACCATCCAGTCATCTGTTGACACACATTTACTCTCTCTATGACTGACACACCTGAGTGTGACTAGAGCTACCATCCAGTCATCTGTTGACACACATTTACTCTCTCTGTGATTGACACACCTGAGTGTGACTAGAGCTACCATCCAGTCATCTGTTGACACACATTTACTCTCTCTATGACTGACACACCTGAGTGTGTCTAGAGCTACCATCCAGTCATCTGTTGACACACATTTACTCTCTCTACGACTGACACACCTGAGTGTGACTAGAGCTACCATCCAGTCATCTGTTGACACACATTTACTCTCTCTACGACTGACACACCTGAGTGTGACTAGAGCTACCATCCAGTCATCTGTTTACACACATTTACTCTCTCTACGACTGACACACCTGAGTGTGACTAGAGTTACCATCCAGTCATCTGCTGACACACATTTACTCTCTCTACGACTGACACACCTGAATGTGACTAGAGCTACCATCCAGTCATCTGTTGACACACATTTACTCTCTCTACGACTGACACACCTGAATGTGACTAGAGCTACCATCCAGTCATCTGTTGACACACATTTACTCTCTCTATGACTGACACACCTGAGTGTGACTAGAGCTACCATCCAGTCATCTGTTGACACACATTTACTCTCTCTACGACTGACACACACCTGAGTGTGACTAGAGCTACCACCCAGTCATCTGTTGACACACATTTACTCTCTCTATGACTGACACACCTGAGTGTGACTAGAGCTACCATCCAGTCATCTGTTGACACACATTTACTCTCTCTACGACTGACACACCTGAGTGTGACTAGAGTTACCATCCAGTCATCTGCTGACACACATTTACTCTCTCTATGACTGACACACCTGAGTGTGACTAGAGCTACCATCCAGTCATCTGTTGACACACATTTACTCTCTCTATGACTGACACACCTGAGTGTGACTAGAGCTACCATCCAGTCATCTGTTGACACACATTTACTCTCTCTACGACTGACACACCTGAGTGTGACTAGAGCTACCATCCAGTCATCTGTTGACACACATTTACTCTCTCTACAACTGACACACCTGAGTGTGACTAGAGCTACCATCCAGTCATCTGTTGACACACATTTACTCTCTCTATGACTGACACACCTGAGTGTGACTAGAGCTACCATCCAGTCATCTGTTGACACACATTTACTCTCTCTGTGATTGACACACCTGAATGTGACTAGAGCTACCATCCAGTCATCTGCTGACACACATTTACTCTCTCTACGACTGACACACCTGAGTGTGACTAGAGCTACCATCCAGTCATCTGTTGACACACATTTACTCTCTCTACGACTGACACACCTGAGTGTGACTAGAGCTACCATCCAGTCATCTGTTGACACACATTTACTCTCTCTACAACTGACACACCTAAAGTGTGACTAGAGCTACCATCCAGTCATCTGTTGACACACATTTACTCTCTCTATGACTAACACACCTGAGTGTGACTAGAGCTACCATCCAGTCATCTGTTGACACACATTTACTCTCTCAATGATTGACACACCTGAGTGTGACTAGAGCTACCATCCAGTCATCTGTTGACACACATTTACTCTCTCTATGACTAACACACCTGAGTGTGACTAGAGCTACCATCCAGTCATCTGTTGACACACATTTACTCTCTCAATGATTGACACACCTGAGTGTGACTAGAGCTACCATCCATTCATCTGTTGACACACATTTACTCTCTCTATGACTAACACACCTGAGTGTGACTAGAGCTACCATCCAGTCATCTGTTGACACACATTTACTCTCTCAATGATTGACACACCTGAGAGTGACTAGAGCTACCATCCATTCATCTGTTGACACACATTTACTCTCTCTATGACTGACACACCTGAGTGTGACTAGAGCTACCATCCAGTCATCTGTTGACACACATTTACTCTCTCTATGACTGACACACCTAAAGTGTGACTAGAGCTACCATCCAGTCATCTGTTGACACACATTTACTCTCTCTATGATTGACACACCTGAATGTGACTAGAGCTACCATCCAGTCATCTGTTGACACACATTTACTCTCTCTCTACAACTGACACACCTGAGTGTGACTAGAGCTACCATCCAGTCATCTGTTGACACACATTTACTCTCTCTACGACTGACACACCTGAATGTGACTAGAGCTACCATCCAGTCATCTGTTGACACACATTTACTCTCTCTATGATTGACACACCTGAGTGTGACTAGAGCTACCATCCAGTCATCTGTTGACACACATTTACTCTCTCTATGACTGACACACCTGAGTGTGACTAGAGCTACCATCCAGTCATCTGTTGACACACATTTACTCTCTCTACGACTGACACACCTGAGTGTGACTAGAGCTACCATCCAGTCATCTTTTGACACACATTTACTCTCTCTACAACTGACACACCTGAGTGTGTCTAGAGCTACCATCCAGTCATCTGTTGACACACATTTACTCTCTCTATGACTGACACACCTGAGTGTGTCTAGAGCTACCATCCAGTCATCTGTTGACACACATTTACTCTCTCTACGACTGACACACCTGAATGTGACTAGAGCTACCATCCAGTCATCTGTTGACACACATTTACTCTCTCTACGACTGACACACCTGAATGTGACTAGAGCTACCATCCAGTCATCTGTTGACACACATTTACTCTCTCTATGATTGACACACCTGAGTGTGACTAGAGCTACCATCCAGTCATCTGTTGACACACATTTACTCTCTCTATGGCTGACACACCTGAGTGTGACTAGAGCTACCATCCAGTCATCTGTTGACACACATTTACTCTCTCTATGGCTGACACACCTGAATGTGACTAGAGCTACCATCCAGTCATCTGTTGACACACATTTACTCTCTCTATGATTGACACACCTGAGTGTGACTAGAGTTACCATCCAGTCATCTGTTGACACACATTTACTCTCTCTACGACTGACACACCTGAGTGTGACTAGAGCTACCATCCAGTCATCTGTTGACACACATTTACTTTTCTCTATGATTGACACACCTAAAGTGTGACTAGAGCTACCATCCAGTCATCTGTTGACACACATTTACTCTCTCTATGACTGACACACCTGAGTGTGACTAGAGCTACCATCCAGTCATCTGTTGACACACATTTACTCTCTCTACGACTGACACACCTGAGTGTGACTAGAGCTACCATCCAGTCATCTGTTGACACACATTTACTCTCTCTCTAACTGACACACCTGAATGTGACTAGAGCTACCATCCAGTCATCTGTTGACACACATTTACTCTCTCTATGACTGACACACCTGAGTGTGACTAGAGCTACCATCCAGTCATCTGTTGACACACATTTACTCTCTCTGTGATTGACACACCTGAATGTGACTAGAGCTACCATCCAGTCATCTGCTGACACACATTTACTCTCTCTACGACTGACACACCTGAGTGTGACTAGAGCTACCATCCAGTCATCTGTTGACACACATTTACTCTCTCTATGACTGACACACCTGAGTGTGACTAGAGCTACCATCCAGTCATCTGCTGACACACATTTACTCTCTCTATGACTGACACACCTGAGTGTGACTAGAGCTACCATCCAGTCATCTGTTGACACACATTTACTCTCTCTATGACTAACACACCTGAGTGTGACTAGAGCTACCATCCAGTCATCTGTTGACACACATTTACTCTCTCAATGATTGACACACCTGAGTGTGACTAGAGCTACCATCCAGTCATCTGTTGACACACATTTACTCTCTCAATGATTGACACACCTGAGTGTGACTAGAGCTACCATCCATTCATCTGTTGACACACATTTACTCTCTCTATGACTAACACACCTGAGTGTGACTAGAGCTACCATCCAGTCATCTGTTGACACACATTTACTCTCTCAATGATTGACACACCTGAGAGTGACTAGAGCTACCATCCATTCATCTGTTGACACACATTTACTCTCTCTATGACTAACACACCTGAGTGTGACTAGAGCTACCATCCAGTCATCTGTTGACACACATTTACTCTCTCTATGATTGACACACCTGAGTGTGACTAGAGCTACCATCCAGTCATCTGTTGACACACATTTACTCTCTCTATGATTGACACACCTGAGTGTGACTAGAGCTACCATCCAGTCATCTGTTGACACACATTTACTCTCTCTCTACAACTGACACACCTGAATGTGACTAGAGCTACCATCCAGTCATCTGTTGACACACATTTACTCTCTCTATGATTGACACACCTGAATGTGACTAGAGCTACCATCCAGTCATCTGTTGACACACATTTACTCTCTCTATGATTGACACACCTGAGTGTGACTAGAGCTACCATCCAGTCATCTGTTGACACACATTTACTCTCTCTCTACAACTGACACACCTGAATGTGACTAGAGCTACCATCCAGTCATCTGTTGACACATATTTACTCTCTCTATGACTGACACACCTGAGTGTAACTAGAGTTACCATCCAGTCATCTGTTGACACACATTTACTCTCTCTATGATTGACACACCTGAGTGTGACTAGAGCTACCATCCAGTCATCTGTTGACACACATTTACTCTCTCTATGATTGACACACCTGAGTGTGACTAGAGCTACCATCCAGTCATCTGTTGACACACATTTACTCTCTCTATGACTGACACACCTGAGTGTGACTAGAGCTACCATCCAGTCATCTGTTGACACACATTTACTCTCTCTACGACTGACACACCTGAGTGTGACTAGAGCTACCATCCAGTCATCTGTTGACACACATTTACTCTCTCTATGACTGACACACCTGAGTGTGACTAGAGCTACCATCCAGTCATCTGTTGACACACATTTACTCTCTCTATGACTGACACACCTGAGTGTGACTAGAGCTACCATCCAGTCATCTGTTGACACACATTTACTCTCTCTACGACTGACACACCTGAGTGTGTCTAGAGCTACCATCCAGTCATCTGTTGACACACATTTACTCTCTCTACGACTGACACACCTGAATGTGACTAGAGCTACCATCCAGTCATCTGTTGACACACATTTACTCTCTCTCTCTATGATTGACACACCTGAGTGTGACTAGAGCTACCATCCAGTCATCTGTTGACACATATTTACTCTCTCTATGACTGACACACCTGAGTGTAACTAGAGTTACCATCCAGTCATCTGTTGACACACATTTACTCTCTCTATGATTGACACACCTGAGTGTGACTAGAGCTACCATCCAGTCATCTGTTGACACACATTTACTCTCTCTATGGCTGACACACCTGAGTGTGACTAGAGCTACCATCCAGTCATCTGTTGACACACATTTACTCTCTCTATGACTGACACACCTGAGTGTGACTAGAGCTACCATCCAGTCATCTGTTGACACACATTTACTCTCTCTACGACTGACACACCTGAGTGTGACTAGAGCTACCATCCAGTCATCTGTTGACACACATTTACTCTCTCTACAACTGACACACCTGAGTGTGTCTAGAGCTACCATCCAGTCATCTGTTGACACACATTTACTCTCTCTATGACTGACACACCTGAGTGTGTCTAGAGCTACCATCCAGTCATCTGTTGACACACATTTACTCTCTCTACGACTGACACACCTGAATGTGACTAGAGCTACCATCCAGTCATCTGTTGACACACATTTACTCTCTCTACGACTGACACACCTGAATGTGACTAGAGCTACCATCCAGTCATCTGTTGACACACATTTACTCTCTCTATGATTGACACACCTGAGTGTGACTAGAGCTACCATCCAGTCATCTGTTGACACACATTTACTCTCTCTATGACTGACACACCTGAGTGTGACTAGAGCTACCATCCAGTCATCTGTTGACACACATTTACTCTCTCTATGGCTGACACACCTAAAGTGTGACTAGAGCTACCATCCAGTCATCTGTTGACACACATTTACTCTCTCTATGACTGACACACCTGAGTGTGACTAGAGTTACCATCCAGTCATCTGTTGACACACATTTACTCTCTCTACGACTGACACACCTGAGTGTGACTAGAGCTACCATCCAGTCATCTGTTGACACACATTTACTCTCTCTATGATTGACACACCTGAATGTGACTAGAGCTACCATCCAGTCATCTGTTGACACACATTTACTCTCTCTATGACTGACACACCTGAGTGTGACTAGAGCTACCATCCAGTCATCTGTTGACACACATTTACTCTCTCTACGACTGACACACCTGAGTGTGACTAGAGCTACCATCCAGTCATCTGTTGACACACATTTACTCTCTCTATGACTGACACACCTGAGTGTGACTAGAGCTACCGTCCAGTCATCTGCGACACACATTTACTCTCTCTATGACTGACTCACCTGAGATCTATGCGATCTTTCTCACAGTTGCCAATGAATGTGCCGAACTGGCAGGAGAAGACGTGGTCGTGTAACATGTGCAGGAACTGTTCGTTAAACTCAAACGACCTGGGGAACTGCTGCAGTAGTTGCCACACACAGTCGAGGAACTGTGTGAACACCGGCGACACCTCCCGGGTGTCGACCGTACCGAGGAAGCCGCAGCGATCGATGAATTTGTGTCCAAACGAGAGCCACTCCTTCTCAATCAGGGTCTGTGATAACATTGATACAATGTGTACTGTGATAACATTGATACAATGTGTACTGTGATAACATTGATACAATGTGTACTGTGATAACATTGATACAATGTGTACTGTGATAACATTGATACAATGTGTACTGTGATAACATTGATACAATGTGTACTGTGATAACATTGATACAATGTGTACTGTGATAACATTGATACAATGTGTACTGTGATAACATTGATGCAATGTGTATTGCTATCATAAATACTATATTTAAAACTACATCTGTAATTAAAGCCACACTACAACATACTCTTGATGAATTCAACTACAAATATTGCAATTGTAACCTCAGGTACAATTACAGCCTACACAGTATGAACAAACAGACTATTTACTGTGATAAGCTATAATAGTAGCAAACCAAAAAAATTGCAACAGCAACCATATTCCATACGCTACAAAAATACTTGCTTGAAACCAAATCTGCGACATTTTATCAGAATTTTTTTTTACTGTTCTAAATTTGTCATTAAAACTTACGCTCATTTAAAAAAGTACAGGAAAATGCAAACTTTATTATTGTGATTTTTACCTTTGATTTAAATCCATAATACAATAGCTATATTCATCAAAATAAAAAACATCGTATATGGTAAATCTTTCCCATGTAGCATTGCTGTATTCCCACAACTTACCTGGAAGCCTTCTATCCTGCGATAGTAGGGGTCCAAGAGGAGGGAGGCCAAAGAACAAGTCTGAGCCGTCCGGTCCCAGCCGTCTGAGCAGTGCACCAACACACTGATGCCTTGCTCAATTGCCTGAAACAAACGTAGACAGTTAGAGCAGTGTACCAACACACTGATGCCTTGCTCAATTGCATGACACACACATAGACAGTTAGAGCAGTGCACCAACACACTGATGCATTGCTCAATTGTATGACACACACATAGACAGTTAGAGCAGTGCACCAACACACTGATGCCTTGCTCAATTGCATGACACACACATAGACAGTTAGAGCAGTGCACCAACACACTGATGCCTTGCTCAATTGCATGACACACACATAGACAGTTAGAGCAGTGCACCAACACACTGATGCCTTGCTCAATTGCATGAAACACACATAGACAGTTAGAGCAGTGCACCAACACACTGATGCCTTGCTCAATTGCCTGAAACACACATAGACAGTTAGAGCAGTGCACCAACACACTGATGCCTTGCTCAATTGCCTGAAACACACATAGACAGTTAGAGCAGTGCACCAACACACTGATGCATTGCTCAATTGTATGACACACACATAGACAGTTAGAGCAGTGCACCAACACACTGATGCCTTGCTCAATTGCATGAAACACACACTGACAGTTAGAGCAGTGCACCAACACACTGATGCCTTGCTCAATTGCCTGAAACACACATAGACAGTTAGAGCAGTGCACCAACACACTGATGCCCTGCTCAATTGCTTAAAATGCACAGAGACAAATAGAGCAATGCACAAACAAAGTGATGCCTTGTTCAGTTGCCTAAGACATACTTAGACACTTAGAGCATTATACTAACGTGATGACACTGTACGATTAAATCATCTGAAACGTTATCTTGGCTCAATTGCGCATGACACACACAGATGCTAGGAACATTGTAAAAACACACCGATGTCTCCTGAAATACACACAGGACATGGACAAGTTAACTTAACACTAGCCTCACGAAGAGAGAGTGCAGTGTGTACCTTGGAAATGAAGACGGAGGTGTCCATGATTGACTTGATGTGTTTCAGCCACCCACTGTTTTCTATCCCTGTCAGAAACGCCGACATCGATGGATTCTTCAACTCGCATACTAGAACCAAAAGACAGCAGTCAGTATTGAGCTGGGAAAGACGTCTTAAGGCAAACTAAAGATCAAATAGTAAAACTTGCAAGTCCTACCCAACCTGTTGGTATGGGGGAGACCGCTGAACCAAAATCAACTATATAATGGTGTTTCTTTTACAAATTTATTAGGCTGTCCTTCACAGTGACAAACATTCCAATGACATGTGACAAGCCACAGTAGTGTGGTTATTACCCAGGGTACATTGCAAAATATAATGAAAATGACTTCTTTTGAATCCCCATTCAAACCGTACCTAATTTGCTGAAATATCATCAGTAGGTTTTTATTTCTTGCTCAGATTGGAGCAAATTTAAAAACAGCAACATTCTAAGAATCACTGTCATTTCGATTCATGATGTCTATTGTCTTCTTAATGTGTGGGTTCATAGATGAATGGATTTGATTAATTTCCATTGTTTATCACGAATAATAAACTGGACATAGTCAGATGAGATTATTTATTATAAGGTTTATGCAAAAATTCAAAACTTATGGAACCCATACATGTTAAGTCTCCCGCATTCAGCGGGAGACTCCCGCAATTACAGCAAATCTCCCGATCTCCCGCGTGGGAGAAACAATCTCCCGCAATTTCATCGAAACATAAGTGAAAAAAATTGCGGGAGCATCCGGCTTTTTTCTGGTTTTCAGTCCACCCAAAACAAACAAATTGTATGTAATTTACCTTACTGGGTGCGGATAATTGGTTTATTTCTGGCTGTCTCAAGTGTTTTTCAGAGTCGCCTCACAATGAATAGCAATGCCACTTATCTAATTGCAATCGAGTCTGAGACTGAGCTAATGCTCATGGACACCCCCGGGAGCTCGCAGGTGCGGATAACGATTTGAACAATGACCTGAATTGGAATTATTTAAATCACATCTTACTGTGATGACTGAACATTAAAAACAGTCTAATAAATACTTAAGTACAAGACCTACACCTTGCCTGTCGCTGACATTGTTTATCAGCTTTATAGAAACGCCGCGAGCCGCTTCGATACCATTGTGTACGTTCCAGTCTTGTAGAACAAACTGCAATCCGTTTACATCTATACAAATAATGTCCATCCATACATCTACACTACATGTGCATGTTTGTAAATGTATGTACCTTTGCTAAGTGCTTTATTATTTGAGTACATTTGACATGTAAATGAAAAACATCCTTAATAGACGAAAACATGCTTATTTAAATATCTCCAGTCGGGCCTCTGTCACCATGGCTCACGGTCCAGCTCATGAAATAATGAATTCCATATTCAAGTTTTACATGTAAAGATTATGTTAGTTGTGTAACAAAATATGTAGATGCTGCTGCTTTTCATGCAAGGGATTCTTTGCAACGTATGATACATATCAGAAGATGAACAAATATGCCAATGTTAGGCCTATACCTAGAACACAAGAAGTAAATTACTGAATATTATAATATTTATTGTTCTATCACCAAGGCTAAGCCTTCTTTTTTATTCACGAGGGCATCATCATTTTGTTATGAGATTACCAGGGAATTTATTATATTATATTTGTGGTACTAGTAGTAATAAAACATCTATGTTAATATTGAATATTGCTCATGGCTCCAAGAATGGTTTTGCTCCAGAGTAAGTTAATTCATATAACAATATCTATGTCAATATCTTTATCAGTGGAATTTATTCCTTTTTGTATTATATTCTTTGCATTTATGGTTTAAAACCTAATCTACATATAATAGCCCCGTTTTCCAAGAGCCTCCAATTTACATATGAAATACCGTTTTCCCCAGGACCCTCCGATTTATGTATAAATCTCCCACATTGGCATTTCTAAAACTTAATATGTATGGGAACCTAGGAGATATTTTTGGCGCGTTTGCAAAATAAGCCTTTTCTTAACACACAGTTAACTGTGAGAGGTCACATGAACACAGTCACACCTCCTCAATCTTTTTAATGGCAACTATTACACCCTGTGACACTTGTGCACTCAATTCTACCTCACACACAGCCCTGAGACTAGTCTACATGACGTCATCCAGGGAAAGTAGAAACACAAAAACCACAGGATTATCTAGCTTACTTATCACTCACTGATACAACGACCTCAGAGAGTGTCATTGCTTCTTAGTCACAGATTATGCTCTCAATAAAAAGACAAAGACTCTGGGCACAGGCCACTGGAGGACACAGTAGCTATAGATAATAATTAACACAGGCCACTGAAGGCTACAGCAGCTATAGATAATAATTATCCCTGGTTTGTATACAACACAAAGTTCCCTTCAAATATTCCCACTGCACCCAAAAAGAATTAACAGATAAGAGCAGAGTTTTAAACATATATAGATATTTGTTGTTGAACTCTATACTGATATCCTTTCTATTCACTAACCGGAATTTGTCATTTTATTTGGCAATCTTGTAAGTCTTAATAACAAATTATCAAAGCATAATAATAAGATAAATCATAGTATTTACATAATACTTTAATTACTCAATGGTATGAACATTTAATTAAAATTATGTATAAATTTAATAGTTGACGACTATCACAGTCACCTTCCAGCAGTTTCTGCAGACTGCTTCGCATCACGTGAATGTTCTCAATGCCAAAGAACTGGAACTTGATGTTTGAGTAGAAACTTTCGTTCTCATAGCCCTTTCCTGCTGCCCGGTTCACCATTGCATTGATCTGAAACACACACACATGTTCACATCTTACAAAGCTCCTTCGTTCAGGCTTGGAGCTGTGTCCTTCACAGACACTGTGGTCAATTTCAACAGCTGAGAATCTGGCAACTGCCACACAAATACAGGCCAGGCCCAGTTTACCTATAACTGTTAGGGTTTAGTTGTAACTGTATTATTTATGGTTTAAATGTCAATTTTATACATACACTTTAATCATGACTGACATTTACTGCTAAATTATAACTTTTCGTCTTATCAAATTCTTGGACTTATGTTTAAATCTAAATTCTTAGCGCTATGATTTAACTGTAACTCCTCAAATTATGATTTAATCACAACACTTAAACTTATGGTTTAATTGTAACTCTGAGACATAAAATTCCCCTTATACCTCTTAGTCCTAAGATTAACTCACTTAGTCCTATGATTAACTCACTTAGTCCTATGATTAACTCACTTAGTCCTATGATTAACTCACTTAGTCCTATGATTAACTCACTACCCTCAGTCTTTTTTAATTTGAGTTAGTCCAAGTGTTTGTCAAGCTGTAGCCTATCTACTGGTCACTCAGCTTGACCATCTCCAGCCCATCTGTCAGTCACTCACCTTAGGCCGTGTGTCGATGACAAACATGAACTTAGAGGAAGGGTTGGCGCGGCGGATGGCCTGAAGCATTTGTTCGTCCTCCACACAGCGGGCACTGAACCCCGCCAGGGGCTGACTGCACCGACACAGGGCGGCCTGAAACACACGTACAGCTCAACACACCGCACTACACAGCCACACACAGAGTACACCTCAACACAATACATTGCATCACACAACACACTGCATCACATTGACACAACACACCACAACACACTGCATCACACTTATTCTGCTGCAACACATGGAGAACAGCTACAACACACCACAGTACAGACACAACACACTGTATCTCATTGCTACATCACACTACATCACTGCTGCAACACACCACATAATTATGCTAAAATACACTGCATCACACTACTGCGACATCCTGTATCACCCTGCTACAGCACTCTACACCCCTGTCACCCTGCTACAGCACTCTACACCCCTGTCACCCTGCTACAGCACTCTACACCCTTGTCACCCTGCTACAGCACTCTACACCCTTGTCACCCTGCTACAGCACTCTACACCCTTGTCACCCTGCTACAGCACTCTACACCCTTGTCACCCTGCTACAACACCCTTGTCACCCTGCTACAGCACTCTCACCCTTGTCACCCTGCTACAGCACTCTACACCCTTGTCACCCTGCTACAGCACTCTACACCCTTGTCACCCTGCTACAGCACTCTACACCCTGTCACCCTGTACAGCACCTTCACCTGTCACCCTGCTACAGCACTCTACACCCTTGTCACCCTGCTACAGCACTCTACACCCCTGTCACCCTGCTACAGCACTCTACACCCCTGTCACCCTGCTACAGCACTCTACACCCCTGTCACCCTGCTACATCACTCTACACCCCTGTCACCCTGCTACAGCACTCTACACCCCTGTCACCCTGCTACAGCACTACACCCTGTCACCCTGCTACAGCACTCTACACCCCTGTCACCCTGCTACAGCACTCTACACCCCTGTCACCCTGCTACAGCACTCTACACCCCTGTCACCCTGCTACAGCACTCTACACCCCTGTCACCCTGCTACAGCACTCTACACCCTGTCACCCTGCTACAGCACTCTACACCCTGTCACCCTGCTACAGCACTCTACACCCCTGTCACCATGCTACAGCACTCTACACCCCTGTCACCATGCTACAGCACTCTACACCCCTGACACCCTACTACAACACTCTACACCCCTGTCACCCTGCTACAGCACTCTACACCCTTGTCACCCTGCTACAACACTCTACACCCCTGTCACCATGCTACAGCACTCTACACCCTTGTCACCCTGCTACAACACTCTACACCCCTGTCACCATGCTACAACACTCTACACCCCTGTCACCCTGCTACAGCACTCTACACCCTTGTCACCCTGCTACAACACTCTACACCCCTGTCACCATGCTACAGCACTCTACACCCTTGTCACCCTGCTACAGCACTCTACACCCCTGTCACCCTGCTACAGCACTCTACACCCTTGTCACCCTGCTACAGCACTCTACACCCCTGTCACCCTGCTACAGCACTCTACACCCTTGTCACCCTGCTACAACACTCTACACCCCTGTCACCCTGCTACAACACTCTACACCCTTGTCACCCTACTACAGCACTCTATACCGTTGTCACCCTGCTACAGCACTCTACACCCCTGTCACCCTGCTACAGCACTCTACACCCTGTCACCCTGCTACAGCACTTTACACCCCTGTCACCCTGCTACAGCACTCTACACCCCTGTCACCCTGCTACAGCACTCTACACCCCTGTCACCATGCTACAGCACTCTACACCCTTGTCACCCTGCTACAGCACTCTACACCCCTGTCACCCTGCTACAGCACTCTACACCCCTGTCACCCTGCTACAGCACTCTACACCCTTGTCACCCTGCTACAGCACTCTACACCCTTGTCACCCTGCTACAGCACTCTACACCCCTGTCACCCTGCTACAGCACTCTACACCCTGTCACCCTGCTACAGCACTCTACACCCTTGTCACCCTGCTACGCATCTACACCCCTGTCACCCTGCTACAGCACTCTACACCCTTGTCACCCTGCTACAGCACTCTACACCCCTGTCACCCTGCTACAGCACTCTACACCCCTGTCACCCTGCTACAGCACTCTACACCCTTGTCACCCTGCTACAGCACTCTACACCCTGTCACCCTGCTACAGCACTCTACACCCCTGTCACCCTGCTACAGCACTCTACACCCTGTCACCCTGCTACAGCACTCTACACCCTGTCACCCCTGCTACAGCACTCTACACCCTTGTCACCCTGCTACAGCACTCTACACCCCTGTCCCCTGCTACAGCACTCTACACCCCTGTCACCCTGCTACAACACTACACCCCTGTCACCCTGCTACAACACTCTACACCCTTGTCACCCTGCTACACCACTTTACACCCCTATCACCCTGCTACAGCACTCTACACCCCTGTCACCCTGCTACAACACTACACCCTTGTCACCCTGCTACAGCACTCTATACCCTTGTCACCCTGCTACAGCACTCTACACCCCTGTCACCCTGCTACACACTCTACACCCCTGTCACCCTGCTACAGCACTCTACACCCCTGTCACCCTGCTACAGCACTCTACACCCCTGTCACCCTGCTACAGCACTCTACACCCCTGTCACCCTGCTACAGCACTCTACACCCCTGTCACCCTGCTACAGCACTCTACACCCCTGTCACCATGCTACAGCACTCTACTCCCCTGTCACCCTGCTACATCACTCTACACCCCTGTCACCATGCTACAGCACTCTACTCCCCTGTCACCCTGCTACAGCACTCTACACCCCTGTCACCCTGCTACAGCACTCTACACCCCTGTCACCATGCTACAGCACTCTACACCCTTGTCACCCTGCTACAGCACTCTACACCCCTGTCACCCTGCTACAGCACTCTACACCCCTGTCACCCTGCTACATCACTCTACTCCCCTGTCACCCTGCTACATCACTCTACTCCACTGTCACCATGCTACACCACTCTACACCCCTGTCACCCTGCTACAGCACTCTACACCCCTGTCACCCTGCTACAGCACTCTACACCCCTGTCACCCTGCTACAGCACTCTACACCCCTGTCACCCTGCTACAGCACTCTACTCCCCTGTCACCCTGCTACAGCACTCTACACCCCTGTCACCCTGCTACACACTCTACACCCCTGTCACCATGCTACAGCACTCTACACCCTTGTCACCATGCTACAGCACTCTACACCCCTGTCACCCTGCTACAGCACTCTACACCCCTGTCACCCTGCTACATCACTCTACTCCCCTGTCACCCTGCTACATCACTCTACTCCCCTGTCACCCTGCTACAGCACTCTACACCCTTGTCACCCTGCTACAGCACTCTACTCCCCTGTCACCCTGCTACAGCACTCTACACCCCTGTCACCCTGCTACAGCACTCTACACCCCTGTCACCCTGCTACAGCACTCTACTCCCCTGTCACCCTGCTACATCACTCTACACCCCTGTCACCCTGCTACAGCACTCTACACCCCTGTCACCCTGCTACAGCACTCTACTCCCCTGTCACCCTGCTACAGCACTCTACACCCCTGTCACCCTGCTACAGCACTCTACACCCCTGTCACCCTGCTACAGCACTCTACTCCCCTGTCACCCTGCTACATCACTCTACACCCCTGTCACCCTGCTACAGCACTGTACTCCCCTGTCACCCTGCTACAGCACTCTACACCCATGTCACCCTGCTACAGCACTCTACACCCCTGTCACCCTGCTACAGCACTCTACACCCCTGTCACCCTGCTACAGCACTGTACTCCCCTGTCACCCTGCTACAGCACTCTACACCCTTGTCACCCTGCTACAGCACTCTACACCCTTGTCACCCTGCTACAGCACTGTACTCCCCTGTCACCCTGCTACAGCACTCTACACCCCTGTCACCCTGCTACAGCACTCTACACCCCTGTCACCCTGCTACAGCACTCTACACCCCTGTCACCCTGCTACAGCACTGTACTCCCCTGTCACCCTGCTACAGCACTCTACACCCTTGTCACCCTGCTACAGCACTCTACACCCTTGTCACCCTGCTACAGCACTCTACTCCCCTGTCACCCTGCTACAGCACTCTACACCCCTGTCACCCTGCTACAGCACTCTACTCCCCTGTCACCCTGCTACAGCACTCTACACCCCTGTCACCATGCTACAGCACTCTACACCCTTGTCACCCTGCTACAGCACTCTACACCCCTGTCACCCTGCTACAGCACTCTACACCCCTGTCACCCTGCTACAGCACTCTACACCCCTGTCACCCTGCTACAGCACTCTACACCCCTGTCACCCTGCTACAGCACTCTACACCCTTGTCACCCTGCTACAGCACTCTACACCCCTGTCACCATGCTACAGCACTCTACTCCCTTGTCACCCTGCTACAGCACTCTACACCCTTGTCACCCTGCTACAGCACTCTACACCCCTGTCACCATGCTACAGCACTCTACACCCTTGTCACCCTGCTACAGCACTCTACACCCCTGTCACCCTGCTACAGCACTCTACACCCCTGTCACCCTGCTACAGCACTCTACTCCCCTGTCACCCTGCTACAGCACTCTACACCCTTGTCACCCTGCTACAGCACTCTACACCCCTGTCACCATGCTACAGCACTCTACACCCCTGTCACCCTGCTACAGCACTCTACTCCCCTGTCACCATGCTACAGCACTCTACACCCCTGTCACCCTGCTACAGCACTCTACACCCTTGTCACCCTGCTACAGCACTCTACACCCCTGTCACCCTGCTACAGCACTCTACACCCCTGTCACCCTGCTACAGCACTCTACACCCCTGTCACCATGCTACAGCACTCTACACCCTTGTCACCCTGCTACAGCACTCTACACCCCTGTCACCATGCTACAGCACTCTACACCCCTGTCACCCTGCTACAGCACTGTACTCCCCTGTCACCCTGCTACAGCACTCTACACCCCTGTCACCATGCTACAGCACTCTACACCCCTGTCACCCTGCTACAGCACTCTACACCCCTGTCACCATGCTACAGCACTCTACACCCCTGTCACCCTGCTACAGCACTGTACTCCCCTGTCACCTGCCTCACCTGGTTGGCGCGGTGCAGGTAGGAGAGAGCGGGCAGTCGACTGCGACTGCGGAACCGGGCACTGCCCAGTAGCACTGGAGTGGACACGCCCGAGGGCACATACAGATACTGCGAGTACGTGTCACATATCTACAACACAAACAGCACCGCATAAACAGTGTCAAGCTTCTGGACTCACATGATGGCACATTCTGAAACAGATGCATGGTCCCTTATTGCCCACTTGTAGAGTGGACACTACATCACCTTGTCACCAACCCCGTGACAGAGTCTGAACCCCCCTCACAATCACCCCACCTGTCTCCTGCCAGCCGGTGTCACTCTCTTCCACCCAGAACACATTACAAGCACAGATCTACATTTATAAAATAATACCAGATCTACATTTATAAAATAATATTATAAGTAATTTAAGCATTGTAATGTGGAAAAATTTACAGTTAATCCCCTTTCTAAAGGTAACATATATACTAACAAAATACATAATACACATCTGAAAGAGGCAACCATTTCATTAAGACAACTGTAAATTGAAACACAATCTCTGTTCACCCGATGTGTTCACCCGAAGTGTTCACCCGATGTGTTCACCCGATGTGTTCACCGAAGTGTTCACCCGATGTGTTCACCCGAAGTGTTCACCCGATGTGTTCACCCGATGTGTTCACTCGATGTGTTCACCCGAAGTGTTCACCCGATGTGTTCACCCGAAGTGTTCACCCGATGTGTTCACCCGATGTGTTCACCCGATGTGTTCACCCGATGTGTTCACCCGATGTGGTCACCCGATGTGTTCACCCGATGTGTTCACCCGATGTGTTCACCCGATGTGTTCACCCGATGTGTTCACCCGATGTGTTCACTCGATGTGTTCACCCGATGTGTTCACCCGATGTGTTCACTCGATGTGTTCACCCGAATGTGTTCACTCGATGTGTTCACCCGATGTGTTCACCCGATGTGTTCACCCGATGTGTTCACCCGATGTGTTCACCCGATGTGTTCACCCGATGAGTTCATCCAAAGTGTTCACCCGAAGTGTTCACATCCATGTGTTCACATCCATGCGTTCACATTCATGTGTTCACACCATGCATTCACATTCATGTGTTCACACCATGTGTTCACACCATGCGTTCACACCCATGTGTTCCCAGTACACACTTCATAGCCATGTGTTCACACCTACTGACCTCATACTCCCTGTTGATGTTGGTCAGTGTCCACTTGTCACTGGACACTCCCATGCGCAGGTACTCGGACTGTAGGTCGAAGAGACTCCAGCCGTGCTGGCGGTCAGGGATGTCAGGAGAGATGTAGTGGAAGGCGTAGAGCTCACTCAACTCTGCTGGAGCACGACAGTGCACACTGCTCAGTCTAACCACTGTTACATTAACCACTGTTACATTTGCAGTGTTGTTAGGCACAGACACCGACACCGACACCGACACCGACACCGACACCGACACCGACACCGACACAGACACAGACACAGACACAGACACAGACACTTTCAGACAAAATTTATACATAATTTATTTTAGAATGGAAATCTGAATTTTTAACAAAGAAGTTACTTAAATTGTCCTGAACTGATTGGTACATGGTTTATGTAGCTTGAATGATCATAACCTGCAAAACAGAAATATTGACAATCAGTTAGTGTCTGTCCACCCTCTGGTACTAACCCTACATGTGGTACAACCTATAAAGGGGCAGTATACAGCTATAAAGTACATAGCTTGAGTACATCCACCACTGATCCATTTTGAGGGCTAAGAGTTTGCTGTTGTGGCTGGTTGGTGATGAGACGTTTTGAGACAACTCAGTCCCTATCCTGAGACAACCCTGCCCCGAGTTGTCCATGTGGCATGTGGCATGTGGCAATGTGGCATGTGGCATGTGGCATGTGGCATGTGGCATGTGCCAAAACGTTTGGTCACCAACCAGCACTGCAAAGAATCAGCCAACAAAACATCTGCAGCAGACTCACTCAAGCTATATAGTGCCGCTTTATGTAACGAAGAATTCTACAAACTTAACATACCCTTCTGGTTAACAGTGGAACAACCTCACTGGCAGAGGACTTTCCTGGATAGTAGAAAACCCACCTGGCTCATAGAGGATCCATCTAGCTGTCGGGGGACCAACCTGACTGTCAGGGGGCCTTCTTGGCTGACAGAGGACCCATCTGGCTGGTAGAACACCCATTTGACTGATAAAGGACCCATCTGGCTGGTAGACGACCCACCTAGCTGGTACAGGACCCATCTGGCTGGTTGAGGGCCCACCTGGCTCGTAGAGCATCCATCTAGCTATCTGGGGACCAACCTACTGTCAGAGGGCCTACTTGGCTGACAGAGGACCCACCTGGCTGATAGAACACCCAACAGTCTGGTAGAGGACCCATTTGGCTGGTAGAGGACCCACCTGGCTCTTAGAGGACCCACCTGGCTGATAGAACACCCACCTGGCTGGTAGAAGACTCATCTGGCTGGTAGAGGACCCATTTGGCTGTTAGAGGACCCACCTGGCGGGTAGAGGAAGAGGACCCACCTGACTACTAGAGGACCCACCTGACTGCTAGAGGACCCACCTGCCTACTAGAGGAACCACCTGCCTACTAGAGGACCCACCTGCCTACTAGAACGACCCACCTGCCTACTAGAGGACCCACCTGCCTACTAGAGGACCCACCTGCCTACTAGAGGACACACCTGCCTACTAGAGGACCCACCTGCCTACTAGAGGACCCACTTGCCTACTAGAGGACCACCTGACTACTAGAGGACCCACCTGACTACTAAAGGACCCACCTGCCTACTAGAGGACCCACTTGCCTACTAGAGGACCACCTGACTACTAGAGGACCCACCTGCCTACTAGAGGACCCACCTGACTACTAGAGACCCACCTGCCTACTAGAGGACCCACTGCCTACTAGAGGACCACCTGGCTATAGAGGACCCACCTGCCTACTGAGGACCCACCTGCTTAAGGACCCACCTGCCTATAGAGGACCCACCTGACTCTGGGGCCCACCTGCTCTAGAGGACCCACCTGGCTGGTAGAGGACCCACCTGGCTGGTAGAGGACCCACCTGGCTGGTAGAGGACCCACCTGGCTGGTAGAGGACCCACCTGGCTGGTAGAGGACCCACCTGCCTACTAGAGGACCCACCTGACTACTAGAGGACCCACCTGACTACTAGAGGACCACCTGCCTACTAGAGGACCCACCTGACTACTAGAGGACCCACCTGGCTGGTAGAGGACCCACTTGGCTGTTAGAGGACCCATCTGACTGGTAGAGGACCCACCTGGCCGGTAGAGGACCCACATGACTAGTAGAGGACCCACCTGGCTGGTAGAGGACCCACCTGAGCTGGTAGAGGACCCACCTGCTACTAGAGGACCCACCTGCCTACTAGAGGACCCACCTGCCTACTAGAGGACCCACTTGCCTACTAGAGGACCACCTGACTACTAGAGGACCCACCTGGCTGGTAGAGAGTCTGCAGGGAGGTGAGGATGTCGTGGCAGTCCCTCTCCCGCGGGAAGACAAAGGTGATGTTGAGGAAGTTCTTACAGCGGATCTGTAGCGGACACCCGGAGGTGGTGAGGGGAAGCTTGTCCGCACACGAGATGTGCATGTGCAGCACCTACAACAGCAGGAGTGACCGTGTGGCCTCACAGGACAGTGTCCAGTCCTCAGACTGCTTACAGCACTTGTCACTTCTCACTTCCAGACCTGCTCAATCACACACCATCTCGACTTCACTGGGACGCACTGAACCACACTGCTGCTCATGTGCATCACTCTATGAACTATTAAAGTTGCCATTTTACTTTCACTTTCACTTTCACTTTCACTTTCACTTTCATCATTGTACTTTACTTTATTGTCCTTAAAAGGATATGCATTTTACAACTCATGATCACATTTAAACATTTTACAACTCATGATCACATTTAAACAAACTTACAACTTTGTATGCCACTTAACATGATCAGAAAACAAAATTTACTTATTATTATTACTCATTGGAACAGACATGGAACATTAATGATTCCGTGACAGAACTAAGTTGAATAGAGCAGGATATCTGGCAATGTCTCAATGATAATGCTATTGCACGTATCAATCTACAGATATTTTGTATTAGTAAAAATACACATTGCTACAAAAGGAGTGAATTCTACACATTGTAAGGTTGTTGGTGTAACAGAGACACTGCACAAAGTGTATGTTCAATACATAGAATGACATAGACACAGGTGCCAAACTCCATTCTGTGTCATTCCTAAACCATTGGCTATGTTTGGGTCCTAACACGAGACAGGGCAATATTTCACAGGACACTGACATCGGTACGATACGCCTAATTCCACTCTTGCAAGGTCAGTTCTCTGCTATTAGCATTTGCACCTGGACTGTAAAAGCATCACTAATGTCAGTGACGTGCTGTGATAGATTGTGCTCTCGGTCAATCTACATTCATCAAGGGTAAGATATATATATATATGAATTATTTGGTTATGGGACATCTGAGCTAAAACAAAATCAATATTTCAACATCTACCGGGAGAAACTGATGCAAAAAGACTGTTTATTTCTTCAAACAAAATGATGTGTTTTAGTACAGATGGTATAGAAAATTTTAACAATTTGAAAAGTCAAACCTTTTGCATTGCATGAACTGGTAATTACGTATTACATGAAAATACGAATATAGTCTTCTGCCATGATGGAATGAAGAAACTGGGTTGTTAACCAAACCAAACCAATAACCTTTCCACTGTAGTTTAAAGACTATCTGTTAAGTTAATTTTCCAATTTCTCATAAAGTTGCATACATTAAGTTAATACCCTTGTCAAGTGATACGCAGATGCTCGGTCGATTTTGGTGCTCTAGCCTTTTAGCTATTAACAAATTTATTTTCATGTTCAAACAGCTTTCATTTGTTCTACATTTACATTGACCTAAATTCAGTCGGCTAATCTCTTTTTCATGTGAACATCACAGTTAAATTACAGGATTGGCAGAGGACATGTCAAGGTCTATAGATTTCCAGAACATAGATCACTCGAATGAGTCTAATCGTTGATTGAAACAAACCACCAGTGACGCCCAGATATGGTCTGGCCCAGACATGGTCTAGGGGCTGTCAACTGGTATTCCAGACTCTAGACACTTTATTGCATAACCCTGTCTTGATTGTCATTGTAGACAAATTCTCGAGCAATAAACCCATCTGTGTTGAATAATTAATCCTGCATTACCAGTGATCACTTGTGCTCAGTGTTGATTGCTTGTCTGCTCCAATAGACCTGTGTATATTCAGCAGAAATCAATTAGTCATGAATTGATTGCAGTTGATGGGAGGAAGTTGTCCAATTTCTGTCCAACAATCAGGATTCAAAGAAAAGTGTAGCTTGCATGTGCATCAAGGGTTATTTCGCATTCACACCTACAGGGGCTGTATTGCATTTTAAAGTGGAGATCCTTAAACGAATCAAATAAATCTATTGCCTGTTTCATGACGCTGTATAGCGAGCTGTGTGATGCCTTCGACTGCAAGCAGTTACTTTTTAAGGCGAAGATCCATAAATAAATAAATAGATAATGCATGCAGTCACGTAAAATAAATAAATAAATGAGCACAGTTTGTTTGATGTATGCCTGACAAGTCTATTTTAAAGCATTTAGAAATGTTCAAAAAGGTTCAACTGACAAATGACGTCACTCAAAAACATCAAAGCCACTTGAAATGGTGATGCCAGCCGAGGGTTTCCTACAAGGAGGCGGCCATTGCCAGTGAATCTGTATCATTTGAAAGTCAACTAACGAGTTTCTCTGAAAGGTGACCACGTCTGACTGAACAACTACAGAAAATGATCAATATTAGCATATCCATGTAAGTAATGACTGTGCCCAGTGTGTGCCCGAGTAACTCAATAACGCGGCTTCCTTTGGTGCATCCAAAATCTGCCCAACTCAGTGATGTGGTGAGCTCGACAACGGGGAATCACAGACAAATCCTGTTTGCATGAACTACGCTGTGCAAAGATTTAGGCGGGATTACTGAAAATCGACCATAATTAAGTAACGCTTTAGTGATTATCAGCCTGTGATGTTAACTTTAATAGCAATGTCTGCTCACACTGTTCCTTTGATGTATTCCAATAAAAATATCAACATGGGAGGTCCAACATGGCACTGCCATCCACGGACACAAAGCATTCACTGTGTATACTCCAATATCTGTGCAACAGTTTTGATGTAGGTCAGTGTCCTGTGTGTACTGGTTTTTGTAGACAGACACAATTGGCTCAGTCAGACAGTCAGTTCACAACAGCTTGCTCCATTTCCCAGGGTGGGATGTTCTGTTTCCTCATACAAAGATATTGTGCTTCAATTGTTCTGTCTCATGTTGTGTAATTCAATTCTTTTAACTTTTGCATAGCCCAAATCATGATTATGACTAATGGCGGAGAGGGAGAGGGAGAGGGAGAGGGAGAGGGAGAGGGAGAGGAGAGGGGGAGACGGAGACGGAGACGGAGACGGAGACGGAGACGGAGACAGAGACAGAGTGAGTGAGAGGGTGGCAGACGATCGAACAGATGGTGGCTACTCATCATGAGCGTAGGACAGGTAAAACAGTGGGGTAAGAAGAAGAGTTAATTTGATCTATTCAATTATCTATAACCACCTACATATGTGACAAAGGTCAATGTGACAGTTATCTGGTGACAAAGTGAGTTCTTCCTGTGGGTCTTGCACATGCCCCATGTCAAGGCAACGCAGGTCATTTGGACTTAATTAGGCAACCATTCATGAAAAACAAATGCTAGCGAGTGGCAGAGAGTGGCACTAATGGCACTGAGCAGTGACAACCCCGCACTAATAGCTGTCAAGGCTGTCATGGGTGACACCACGCTTGATGCAATGACGTCCAAGCTCAACTGAAATACATCATTCAATACTCCCCCACGTGAATTGTCATGTGACATGTCATGTGGCCCAAGACATCGAACATGTCATGTGTGTCATCAGACATGTCATGAGATATGTAAATGCACAGTGACATAAAACGTTACATCATGTGATCGTTTGCATGGCCAGTCATGTGACCGGCCATGTGACTCACCCATGTTTCTTTCTTGCCGGCGGGGTCGACAAAGATTAGGTGTGTGGCCGTCAGATACAGCGTGCCAACGATCGGCTTGCGCAAATTGTAGCGATCCACCAGCCGCACATTGTCCACCTGGTGAACAACAGGAGAAACAGTGCTAATTTTTAGGGAAACTATGAGTTAGTGAGCGTATTAGTTAGAATAAGTAACAGGTAACTGAGTGAATTAATAAGTAATTGAGTGAATTATTTAATGAGCAACTGAATGAATGAATGAATGACTTACTGAGTGAGTGAATGAACGAATAACTGGTTGAGTGAATGAAGGAATTAATTTATGTGAATGGATGGATGGATGGATGGATGGATGGATGGATGGATGGATGGATGGATGGATGGATGGATGGATGGATGGATGGATGGATGGATGGATGGATTGATGGATGCATACATGGACGGACAGACATGGACGGACGGACGGACGGACGGACGGACGGACGGACGGACGGACGGACGGACGGACGGACGGACGGACGGACGGACGGACGGACGGACGGACGGACGGACGGACGGACGGACGGACGGACGGACGGACGGACGGACGGACGGACGGACGGACGGACGGACGGACGGACGGACGGACGGACGGACGGACGACGTAGACAGACGGACAGACAGACGGACGGACGAGACGACGACGAGCGAACGAACGAAGCGAAATGCACTGACAAGTGCGAACGAGTAACGAACGAACGAAAGTGTCCTTACAATGTGTGGGTGTATGTAATATAGGTGGGTGCATGTAATGGGTGGGTGTATGTAACTGGTGGGTGTGTGTATGTAACTGGTGGGTGTATGTAATGGGTGGGTGCATGTAACTGGTGGGTGCATGTAATATGGGTGGGTGCATGTGATGGATGGGTGTATGTAATAGGAGGGTTTATATAATAGGTGGGTTTATGTAATAGGTGGGTGTATGTAATATGGGTGGGTGTATGTAATAGGGGTGGGTGTATGTAATATGGGTGGGTATATGTAATAGGTGGGTGTATGTAATATGGGTGGGTATATGTAATAGGTGGGTGTATGTAATATGGGTGGGTATATGTAATAGGTGGGTGTATGTAATATGGGTGGGTTTATGTAATAGGTGGGTGTATGTAATATGGGTGGGTATATGTAATAGGTGGGTGTATGTAATATGGGTGGGTTTATGTAATAGGTGGGTGTATGTAATATGGGTGGGTTATGTAATAGGTGGGTGTATGTAATATGGGTGGGTATATGTAATAGGTGGGTGTATGTAATATGGGTGGGTATATGTAATAGGTGGGTGTATGTAATATGGGTGGGTATATGTAATAGGTGGGTGTATGTAATATGGGTGGGTATATGTAATAGGTGGGTGTATGTAATATGGGTGGGTATATGTAATAGGTGGGTGTATGTAATATGGGTGGGTATATGTAATAGGTGGGTGTATGTAATATGGGTGGGTTTATGTAATAGGTGGGTGTATGTAATATGGGTGGGTATATGTAATAGGTGGGTGTATGTAATATGGGTGGGTATATGTAATAGGTGGGTGTATGTAATATGGGTGGGTATATGTAATAGGTGGGTGTATGTAATATGGGTGGGTTATGTAATAGGTGGGTGTATGTAATATGGGTGGGTATATGTAATAGGTGGGTGTATGTAATATGGGTGGGTATATGTAATAGGTGGGTGTATGTAATATGGGTGGGTTTATGTAATAGGTGGGTGTATGTAATATGGGTGGGTATATGTAATAGGTGGGTGTATGTAATATGGGTGGGTATATGTAATAGGTGGGTGTATGTAATATGGGTGGGTATATGTAATAGGTGGGTGTATGTAATATGGGTGGGTTATGTAATAGGTGGGTGTATGTAATATGGGTGGGTATATGTAATAGGTGGGTGTATGTAATATGGGTGGGTATATGTAATAGGTGGGTGTATGTAATATGGGTGGGTATATGTAATAGGTGGGTGTATGTAATATGGGTGGGTATATGTAATAGGTGGGTGTATGTAATATGGGTGGGTATATGTAATAGGTGGGTGTATGTAATATGGGTGGGTATATGTAATAGGTGGGTGTATGTAATATGGGTGGGTTTATGTAATAGGTGGGTGTATGTAATATGGGTGGGTATATGTAATAGGTGGGTGTATGTAATATGGGTGGGTTTATGTAATAGGTGGGTGTATGTAATATGGGTGGGTATATGTAATAGGTGGGTGTATGTAATATGGGTGGGTATATGTAATAGGTGGGTGTATGTAATATGGGTGGGTATATGTAATAGGTGGGTGTATGTAATATGGGTGGGTATATGTAATAGGTGGGTGTATGTAATATGGGTGGGTATATGTAATAGGTGGGTGTATGTAATATGGGTGGGTTTATGTAATAGGTGGGTGTATGTAATATGGGTGGGTATATGTAATAGGTGGGTGTATGTAATATGGGTGGGTATATGTAATAGGTGGGTGTATGTAATATGGGTGGGTTTATGTAATAGGTGGGTGTATGTAATATGGGTGGGTATATGTAATAGGTGGGTGTATATATGGGTGGGTATATGTAATAGGTGGGTGTATGTAATATGGGTGGGTATATGTAATAGGTGGGTGTATGTAATAGGGGTGGGTTATGTAATAGGTGGGTGTATGTAATATGGTGGGTATATGTAATAGGTGGGTGTATGTAATATGGGTGGGTATATGTAATAGGTGGGTGTATGTAATATGGGTGGGTTTATGTAATAGGTGGGTGTATGTAATATGGGTGGGTATATGTAATAGGTGGGTGTATGTAATATGGGTGGGTATATGTAATAGGTGGGTGTATGTAATATGGGTGGGTATATGTAATAGGTGGGTGTATGTAATATGGGTGGGTATTATGTAATAGGTGGGTGTATGTAATATGGGTGGGTATATGTAATAGGTGGGTGTATGTAATATGGGTGGGTATATGTAATAGGTGGGTGTATGTAATATGGGTGGGTATATGTAATAGGTGGGTGTATGTAATATGGGTGGGTATATGTAATAGGTGGGTGTATGTAATATGGGTGGGTTTATGTAATAGGTGGGTGTATGTAATATGGGTGGGTATATGTAATAGGTGGGTGTATGTAATATGGGTGGGTATATGTAATAGGTGGGTGTATGTAATATGGGTGGGTATATGTAATAGGTGGGTGTATGTAATATGGGTGGGTTTATGTAATAGGTGGGTGTATGTAATATGGGTGGGTATATGTAATAGGTGGGTGTATGTAATATGGGTGGGTATATGTAATAGGTGGGTGTATGTAATATGGGTGGGTATATGTAATAGGTGGGTGTATGTAATATGGGTGGGTATATGTAATAGGTGGGTGTATGTAATATGGGTGGGTATATGTAATAGGTGGGTGTATGTAATATGGGTGGGTTTATGTAATAGGTGGGTGTATGTAATATGGGTGGGTATATGTAATAGGTGGGTGTATGTAATATGGGTGGGTATATGTAATAGGTGGGTGTATGTAATATGGGTGGGTATATGTAATAGGTGGGTGCATGTAACTGGTGGGTGTATGTAATTGGTGGGTGTATGTAATGGGTGAGAATGTCATGTAAATATTACTGGATGAACTGATGGAGAAACAGTCACAGCACAGGATGACACATGGTTCTAACAGAAAGTGACTCCATGTTCACACAATGCCTCTACATTCACAGAATCGTGCCATGTTTAGTAAATGACTGTCACTCCATGTGTGTGACAACTGCTGGAACACATCACTACAATGATACCGTGGATGTTTTCATCACGTTTATACAACAATGTGTCCTATAATAAATACTTCTTCACACAATGCCTCCATGTTCAAATCATAAAAATCATAAAATGATCCCACCATATATTATTCACACTGTACCAGTTACTACAGGATGCATTTATTGACCCGTTACTAGTGAGCGAACCTGCAAACTGGTCATTCTGCTGGATTCAGTTTGGTGACTAATGACCCGGAATTATCCACCTATCCAACTTCCGTCCAACGGCTTTAGCCAGCATTAGCGATTGAGACTAGCCAGAGCTCTAAAAGGCAAACACGACATAAGCCAATTGATTATTGGAAACTCACTTATGTGTCCAGCCCCTGCTTCACTGCTAGTGTCTGGGAGGCCATGGAAAAATACAATCTGTCCCCACTAGTCACCAGTAATTATTGTGGCTCTGCAGAGAACGCTGTCCTTACAGGCAGGATGTCAGAGATCAATTGTGGATGCAGCAAGACATGGACAGCTATTGCCAGCAGAGATGAAACATTGTCATTCACACTTAGTTAATTGACTCGTCAATCTGAGGCTGCCAACTACAGATTGAGTATAGAGAGGTTAGAGTGAGGAGACGTTACTAAAAGCACTTAGGACGAATCATCAAATTAGTCACCTTCTGCATATCTATGTACGTCAATGTTTCACTAACGAGTTCAAGTCATAGCAAATGAGTCATATCATTAACTCCTGTGAGAAAGTGAGCCTAATAATAACAACTTAATGTAACCACTGTTTTTTTGCTAAAATTATTTGATTTAATAAACCCCTATTTTTCACATATCTTCAGAAGACTTCTAAAAACATCCATAAATATTAGACAAAAAAGACACTTGACAGCTGTGAGAGGATGACATAAGTAACCACGTAATGGTGCAATGTAAAACAGTTTTACATTATTTATGTAGCTGGCATATGTCTTCCATAAAGACTTGCCAACCGGATATAAAGATGTATCTTTATTATTGATTTTCCAATAACAAATTACAGATGACGGCAATAACCTTCTCACATGATTCCTTCACCTCAGGACCAGTGACTGGCAAATTGGACCTGCTTCCGTCTGATTGTTTCTAAAGATGGTTGATGTTTCTACCTATCATTCCTCATATGGCCAAATTATATCCAGGGCATATTGGGGTTAGTTTACATTTTGTGCTCTTCAAACACTATGATATGTGGCAATTCTAATAAGAGAATAAAATAACTAAAAACTTGGTACATTATCAGTCATTTTCTTGTTAGCCTGATTCATCACCAACAAAGCTTTCCGTTAAGCAACATAACAGGTGCTGCTGTACTTTGAACTTAAAACATGTTCATACTTCACAGCTGGGAGGCTGTACAGCGCTCACCAGTGAATTCACCCACGTTTCCTCCAGTAGATGGAACAGTCATTTGGTACATGAAAGTAAACAACTCAAGATAATTAACAATCTCTGCTTTCTGGAGTACTAAACATCACCACTTGATAGGTGAGAGGTTACCATATTAATACATAATATATATATATATATATATATATATATATATATATATATATATATTATATATATTATATACATACACACAGAAGGGAGGAGAGGCAATGTGAAGTGAGGTGAATAGAATTGAGAGCGTGAGAGGAGAGGAGAGGAGAGGAGAGGAGAGGAGAGGGAGAGGGAGGGGAGGGGAGGGGAGGGAGAGGAGAGGAGGAGGGAGAGGAGAGAGGAGAGGAGAGGAGAGGAGAGGAGAGGAGAGGAGAGGAGAGGAGAGGAGAGGAGAGGAGAGGAGAGGAGAGGAGAGAGGAGAGGAGAGGAGAGGAGAGGAGAGGAGAGGAGAGGAGA
>JAODUO010000253.1:270000-390000 GCA_025642075.2 Ridgeia piscesae | reverse complement strand
AAACTGAAAAACGGCATACTCTAAAAGGATAGCTGGCAACATAACAAGTATTAAAAAAAAATTCTGAATAATTTTAGGGACAAACCACTTGTTTACAGTGCACCATTCATGAGAATGGCCCACCAGACAGCACAACATGTAAATACATTTAAGTAAAATATTCTGCATTAACTACTGCTGTTGTTTTCTTAAATGCATCACTAGTTGGTAGGACAGAGGCAGTTGGTCCAAGACTGAGAAAGACTACTGAATACACCCCTCATTTAGCACTATTGAAGAGATGGACTTACAGTGTTAGTGTAAACATAAGATACCAGGATGGGAAATCATGTTTTGTTCTATGAGTATGACTGTGATCAGCTGCCTCAGTTCTAGACCTGGAATGACGTCTGTACCAACTACACAAACACATACAGTTCTGATATGTTATAGGCATGGTGACAGGCTATCTATGGGCCACCAGCAATGCCTAGGGAGTGAGCTGGTTGGCAGTGATAAATCTGACAATATAATACCCTTGCTGGCCAGAACAGACAAAACAGACAAAGGTCGTAGAATCCTATGCGGAGTCACACAGCTACCTGAGGGAAATGCTGACGACAGCTCATTGATCTTAGTTGGACTCCTATTTTGGGGCACTTAAAATGCAAGACTATGACCACATTTGTCAAATGTGTATATAATCATATTGTGTAGCATATATAAACTGATTTAATGTTTATACTACAACTGCACAAAACTAACGCCGACAGTATTTCATATCTAGCAACATAACCATATCAGACAGTTATTAATGTATATCATACATAAATTAAGTCGAACAAATCAAACCGACTTGCATAAATTTTCATTATGTCAGGAACAGTTGTAAATAGTAACATATAACACAATGCCATCACAGTTTGTATATTCGTCACTATCAAAATTAAGAGTGACCTCCGACACGCTAAACCAAACATTCTCTAACATAATTCGTGCTGTAATGCTTTGCTTAATGCTTTTGTCAGAAAGTTTAGGTCCAGACTTTTCAACAACATACGCTTGGAATGTCGGAACACCCCGCACATTCAGCATCCATTTATTAGACTTTTCCATGTGATGGATAGCTCAATTATTTCTACGATATTGATAAGGAATTTAAGTACAGAAAATCCTGGCTAGTTGATAACCCGAGGCAGGGGATTATGGAAAGGCATGGAACATTTTCTTCAGATGCACTGTGGTTTCTGGCTGACAGCAATATTATGTTATGAAGGTGCAGCCACTGAATGTACATTATTGAGTTTACTATCAGTGATATTGAATTAAAAGTAAGAGTGTCACTGTTGTGTGCTACGTGGGTGATGTGTTTGTACTGGCTACTGCGGTCAGCAAAGATCACTCCTTGAGATCCATTGCTACTATGATAGCAACTTCTTCATCAAATATTCATTGTCGTCCATGCAGATGGCACAGCGTGAAGGCAACTTCTTAGAAGTAGTGGGCAGATAACCGAGTCACTTCTCGTTATCCATACTGCCAGCTCAGAAAATGCCACAAGGGAAAATCTCAAAAAAGAGGTGATTTTTTTTACAAAACATCAGCAGACAATTGGAGAAAGTAAAAAAAACAAGGTGTACCAAATGTTACAATATGACATTTTAAAAGGGTGTAAAATGTCATATGACGTGTTTAGGCTCCAAAATGTCAAATGAGGTAGACCAAAGTCTCAATGGCACATGTTTTTTAATGAACTAGTAACAAAAAAACCAAATGTCACAAGTTCACTGCCAGCTCAGGATCCAGATGGGAAAAGGAACTAAGAGTTGTTTTTTAATCTCAATACACCAACAGTTTCCTTATATAAACATTCGTCACTGAGCACCAAATACACTATCATCTCCTTGATAAAAGCTATGTTTCATTACACATTTTTTCAACAAATACTTTCAAAATGATGGATGAATGCTATTAGTTCTCGAAGGACAATATGCATAACATAATATGCATACTATATACATAACTGGACAACAAATTAGTGAAATATACAAAGATATGAATAATAAACTTGGAATATTAGTAGACTGGTTTTATGCCAATAAACTATCTTTAAACAGGGGGGATACAGTGGAGACTGTGAGATCCAGGGGAGACTGAGAGATCCAGGGGAGACTGAGAGATCCAGTGGAGACTGAGAGATCCAGTGGAGACTGAGAGATCCAGTGGAGACTGAGAGATCCAGGGGAGACTGAGAGATCCAGGGGAGACTGAGAGATCCAGGGGAGACTGAGAGATCCAGGGGGAGACTGAGAGATCCAGGGGGAGACTGAGAGATCCAGGGAAGACTGAGAGATCCAGGGGAGACTGAGAGATCCAGGGGAGACTGAGAGATCCAGGGGGAGACTGAGAGATCCAGGGAAGACTGAGAGATCCAGGGAAGACTGAGAGATCCAGGGGAGACTGAGAGATCCAGGGGGAGACTGAGAGATCCAGGGAAGACTAAGAGATCCAGGGGAGACTGAGAGATCCAGGGGAGACAGAGATCCAGGGGAGACTGAGAGATCCAGGGGAGACTGAGAGATCCAGGGGAGACTGAGAGATACAGGGGAGACTGAGAGAGAGACTGAGAGATCCAGGGGAGACTGAGAGATCCATGGGAGACTGAGAGATCCAGGGAGACTGAGAGATCCAGGGGAGACTGAGAGATCCAGGGAGACTGAGAGATCCAGGGGAGACTGAGAGATCCAGTGGAGACTGAGAGATCCAGGGGAGACTGAGAGATCCAGGGGAGACTGAGAGATCCAGGGGAGACCGAGATCCAGTGGAGACTGAGAGATCCAGGGAGACTGAGAGATCCAGGGGAGACCGAGATCCAGGGGAGACTGAGAGATCCAGGGGAGACTGAGAGATCCAGGGGAGACTGAGAGATCCAGGGAGACTGAGAGATCCAGGGGAGACTGAGAGAGAGACTGAGAGATCCAGGGGAGACTGAGAGATCCAGGGAGACTGAGAGATCCAGTGGAGACTGAGAGATCCAGGGGAGACTGAGAGATCCAGGGAGACTGAGGATTCAGAGACGAGATCAGGAGACTGAGAGAGAGACTGAGAGATCCAGGGGAGACTGAGAGATCCAGGGGAGACTGAGAGAGAGACTGAGAGATCCAGGGGAGACTGAGAGATACAGGGGAGACTGAGAGATCCAGTGGAGACTGAGAGATCCAGGGGAGACTGAGAGATCCAGGGAGACTGAGAGATCCAGGGGAGACTGAGAGACAGGAGACTGAGAGATCCAGGGGAGACTGAGAGATACAGGGGAGACTGAGAGATCCAGTGGAGACTGAGAGATCCAGGGGAGACTGAGAGATCCAGTGGAGACTGAGAGATCCAGGGGAGACTGAGAGATCCAGGGGAGACTGAGAGAGAGACTGAGATCCAGGGGAGACTGAGAGATACAGGGGAGACTGAGAGATCCAGTGGAGACTGAGAGATCCAGGGGAGACTGAGAGATCCAGTGGAGACTGAGAGATCCAGGGGAGACTGAGAGATCCAGGAGACTGAGAGATCCAGGGAGACTGAGAGATCCAGGGAGACTGAGAGATCCAGGGGAGACTGAGAGAGAGACTGAGAGATCCAGGGGAGACTGAGAGATCCAGGGGAGACTGAGAGAGAGACTGAGAGATCCAGGGGAGACTGAGAGATCCAGTGGAGACTGAGAGATCCAGTGGAGACTGAGAGATCCAGGGAGACTGAGAGATCCAGGGGAGACTGAGAGATCCAGGGGAGACTGAGAGATCCAGGGGAGACTGAGAGCGGGATGAGAGATTGAGACCCACGGGAGATAGAAAGGGAGGGGAGATTGAAAGATCCACGGGAGATAGAGGGAGGGGAGACCGAGAGTTCCAGGGGAGATTGAGAGACCCACGGGAAACAGAGAGGGAGGGGAGACTGAGAGAAGCAGAGGAGACTGAGAGGGAGCGGGATGGAGGGTGGGAGGGAGGAAAGGAGGGAAAAGGTAAGAAGGGAGAGGAGTATGAAAGGGGGAGATAGGGAAGGTGGGAGGGAGGAGGGGAAGAGGGAGTGAGGCAAGGAGGGAGGGAGGAAGGGATATAGGGAAAGATGGAAAGGAAAGATGAGGAGTATTCAAAAGACAGAGTGAGTGAGCGAGAAACAGACAGAAGAGAGAACGCCACATTAAAACTGTATTGACAACTTTGAATACAATAAAACCTTGAGAACTTTGTGTTTGTCGGTGTCACATGTGAATCACATTTCTTTTCAAACGTTTTACACCATAAGAAAAACACCTCAACTTATCGATGTGCTGGTGAATCGGTACGACACTCGTGAAATGTGAAATTAATTTATAGCACTTGAACAAGTGACTGACATCTTGACACAAGGGTGACGGGCTGAGAAGTAGACGTCATCGCATAAAAGGACAACAGTTGAAAGACAAAGAGACACAGACAACAGTGTGGGATGAGATGAGTTGCGGAGAGCAACGAAGGGTCCTAAGAGATTAATAATATTGATCTATCTGTCCAACACAATCACACGACACATGTAGATGGATGAGACCTTACAACTCTTGTCACCAGCATGTCCCAGTCACACGCTCTACAGCTATAAGGTTCTCAGAGACACTGCGTCACCAAACCCCAATATGGTGGGAGTTTTGTCACATTTCGTTCATTTTGCAACATCCTTAATGTTCAATCTCTCTAGCAAAGAAATATGTTTGTTGCATTTGATTTGTCCATGAAAGGTTTTGATTTCTTGCTTATTTAGATATGATTCGCTGTGCGTGTCATACTTGTATGAGGTATGTATGTCATTCATTTTAATGAAGCCAACCTGACATTTTTTCACATGCAAACAATTTAATGTTTTACATATGGATGAGCCTGAGACAAAACTGGAGCCTGACTACACTGTGCACCACTGACTAGACTGTGCACCATTGACTAGACTGTGCACCACTGACTACACTGTGCACCACTGACTACACTGTGCACCACTGACTAGACTGTGCACCACTGACTACACTGTGCACCACTGACTACACTGTGCACCACTGACTACACTGTGCACACTGACTACACTGTGCACCACTGACTACACTGTGTACCACTGACTACACTGTGCACCACTGACTACACTGTGCACCACTGACTACACTGTGCACCACTGACTACACTGTGCACCACTGACTACACTGTGCACCACTGACTACACTGTGCACCACTGACTACACTGTGCACCACTGACTACACTGTGCATCACTGACTACACTGTGCACCACTGACTACACTGTGCACCACTGACTAGACTGTGCACTGTGCACCACTGACTAGACTGTGCACCACTGACTAGACTGTGCACCACTGACTAGACTGTGCACCACTGACTAGACTGTGCACTGTGCACCACTGACTACACTGTGCACTGTGCACCACTGACTACACTGTGCACCACTGACTACACTGTGCACCACTGACTACACAGTGCACTGTGCACCACTGACTACACAGTGCACCACTGACTACACTGTGCTCCACTGACTACACTGTGCTCCACTGACTACACAGTGCACCACTGACTACACTGTGCTCCACTGACTACACTGTGCACCACTGACTACACAGTGCACCACTGACTACACAGTGCACCACTGACTACACTGTGCTCCACTGACTACACAATGCACCACTGACTACACAGTGCACCACTGACTACACTGTGCTCCACTGACTACACAATGCACCACTGACTACACTGTGCTCCACTGACTACACTGTGCTCCACTGACTACACAATGCACCACTGACTACACAGTGCACCACTGACTACACTGTGCTCCACTGACTACACAATGCACCACTGACTACACTGTGCTCCACTGACTACACTGTGCTCCACTGACTACACAGTGCTCCACTGACTACACTGTGCTCCACTGACTACACAGTGCACCACTGACTACACTGTGCTCCACTGACTACACTGTGCTCCACTGACTACACTGTGCTCCACTGACTACACTGTGCTCCACTGACTACACTGTGCTCCACTGACTACACTGTGCTCCCCTGACTACACTGTGCTCCACTGACTACACTGTGCTCCACTGATCAGATCATGGATTTCCTTTTTTAAATCCGAATGTTGTAAGTGACTTACAGATATTCAAGAAACAATGGACCTCTCTTCCACTCTTTCTAAGCCCAAATCTTTTCACAGACACTCAGAATGGAGAGAACTGTTCTTTCCAAACTGATATACCACAATGTTTAAAGCATTTCAAATATACTAAGAATGTATGTACTTTTCCTAAACAGCTATGGGGTAAACATTGATGTACAAAGCTTCCAAATGATACTCATATGAGTCATATCACTCATCCTAAAAACAAGTTCTGTTAAAGAGCTTTTCCGGAAAGGCTCTTTAACCATCATTTCCTTATTTAAATCTGCATTGTCATGCCACATGCTGTGAACCTGTGAGTGGTTTAGTTCATTCAGAGCATCCAGTTCAATCCTTGTAAGTTCCAAGTACAGTAGTGCATCTAGTACAGCAACATTGTCACTTCCAAATACCGCAAGTTCTTCGCACAAGATCAAATTAATTATTAAACACGGAAGTGGTATGACGCAAATTCCCTTCGTTAGACATGACGACAAATGACACTGGCTGAGACATTAGTCACCTACACTAAAATGGAGAATTGGTGATGGAGACACTTGTCAAACACAAAATATGGCCACAACATGTGCCAAAAAAGATTTTAAAACATTTTTTGTACATGTTGTTATATTACAGATTTCTGAATATTGGTAAAAGACGTACCACCTCAGCATAGTTAAACCAAATTATGTTTCTATTCCCACAACCTGTAAACAACTGAATGTTTACACTTAGCCCTGAATCACTTTACATGTCACAATTTAAAGGAACCAAAAGATGAATTAAAATACAGCCAAAACAAACTTCGGGTGAGTTTGCAATGTAAAATAAAAACAACTACCGGGTATTTTAACACTGCATATTACCACTATCTAGGTTCATGGAGTGTAGGGCTGTGTAGCGATAAATTATGACTATGAGTAGTTAATTAATTAATTAATACAGTGAGTCAGTGGAATATGTTGTTGATCTGAGGCTGCCCGAGAAATGACATAATATATGTCATGTTATATGCAACAGTATTACATGTCACCATTATCTGTTCTCATTACTGGAAGCTGTTGATCAATAAATCCATAATGGAGTACTTTACCAGGCCACCGAGATGATTTTAACAGGAAGAATTCCTGGTAATTCAGATGCGTTTAGCAGCTTCAGTAGACCATGTGAGGTTATAGGTGAATCCATAATGATGTCCTGAATATAGTTAATTCACAGTTCACTATTACACCCCAGTAATATAATTGCGCTACTAAGAAAGCCTATTCTCAGGATGGTGCTATGTGTACTCAAATGCAGAAGACAGTTTCCCTGTATTCACACAAGTTTTGTGCCAATTTACCAAACACGTTTTGTGAAATTTTTCGAACACGTTATTACCACATTCGTGATTTGCAGCATATTTGTATTTATTTGCCTCTTTCTATTGCCAAAACTATTGCAACTGCGCTAGTCACTAGTAGATTAGAATATTGCAATTCGCTTTTTCATGATATTGCTATTAACGATGTCACAAAACTTTGCTTACTCCTGTAAGAAATCCTGTTCAGCTTCGATCATCTAGTTCCGACTTTGTTTTTGTCCCTAAATCAATACTAATATTAGGACAAGGGCTTTTACTGTGGGGCGTCTACTCTTTGGAATATGCTTCCTTGTAGTGTTAAATCAGTTGAAAACATTGCTAAATTCTGCCGTCGTTTAAAGACATACAGTTACAACCTTACCTATCCACCATAGCTCCCTCGTGTAGCAATCAATCTGGTGACACATGGATTTGTTTATTGACTTTGAGATCAATCAACCCCTTTGTATTGGTGTGCCTTTGAGCTTGGTTTCTAAGGATATATGTGCAATAGAAGTTATCCAATTATTATATAATGTCAATAATTGCAAATTTACGTAGTTCAGAATGACTGCAGACACCCTGCTGTAACCAATCAAATCATGTCTATCTAATGTCTAGTGCAAACCCTAAAACTGGTCAAGACACCTGAATCAGCGGGATATTTTGCCCCCAAAATTTCCCCAGTTTGTTATATAAGGAGGAACCACAACAAACACCTAAATATACCGGGGGGGGGGGACTTTTACGTTAGCTCAATTATATATCATTTTGGACATAAGAAAGAGTAGAGTAGTAGACCTCTTTTCTTGTCCACTGTCCTTACCAATGTCATGTCCTATGTCATGTGACTCTTGTCTCACCTGTGTTGTGTCCTGTGTCATATCATAGCCCATTCTATGTTGTCATGTCCTGTGTCAAGTCCCACCTGTGTCATGTCATGTCATGTCATGTCATGTCATGTCATGTCATGTCATGTCATGTCATGTCATGTCATGTCATGTCATGTCATGTCATGTCATGTCATGTCTTGTACCCTGTGTCTTGTACCCTGTGTCTTGTTGTGTGTCATATCTTCTGTCCTGTCTTCTGTCCTGTGTCATGTCTCACCTGTGTCATGTCACTGATGTCATGCATTGTATACAAATGACTGTCGTAGTGTTGATTCATCTACCCAATTTGTGAGATTTTCTGATGATACAGCCATGCTCGCTCTTTTGAATGATTTTGCCTCATACCAGTCATATCTTTCTTCAGTGGTACGTTTCTCTAGTTGGTGCAGTAACAATTTTCTGCATCTGAATGTTTCCAAAACGAAAGAAATGTGCATCGACTTCCGTCGTAATAGAACTGTCATTAGTCCTATTGTGGAACAGGTTGATTCATTCAAATACCTCGGTGTTATATTAGATGAAAAATTTTCACTTACAGAGCATGTTACAGCCGTGCAAAAGAAGTCTCAGCAGCGACTGCACTTCTTCAAAGTATGAGCTTTCTATGTTGATCCACTACTTCTTTTACGCCTTTATTCTTTGAGCTCTCTTAACCATGCAGCATTTGTTACACCCTGCTCTTTCGAAAACCTACAGTTTGAAAATCCACATTTTGCCAAGATCTGTTTACTCACCAAAGTCACCAAATAATAACCATAATTTGAAGAAAAATCTGCTGTCGCTACCGAGTCTGATCACCCGCTCTCTACGTTCTTCCTTGTACTTCCGTCTCAAAGGAGATACCATTGTATAAAATGTAAAACATGTCGCTATAGCAGGAGTTTTGTGCCGGTGGCCATTAGAATGTTGAATGCTAAATGAGTCGTATTGATGTCACCCGGTTGAATTGTTCTTGTAGTGTATACATCTGGAAATTCATTTGCATTTTGTTGAGACCATCCCATATATTTTAGATGTGATCATGAGTTGTAAAATGCATATCCTTTTTAAGGACAATAAAGTAAAGTGAAATGTGTCCTATGTCATAGCATTACCAATCATGTATTGTATTAGGTGACACATGTCCGGAGTCATATCCTAAGTCACGTTTCACCTGTGTCATTTCATCTGTGTTATGTCCTGTATCATCTGAGTCATGTCATGTCATGTCCTGTGTCGTGTTGTGTCATCTCTCACCTGTGTTGTGCCATCGGGCAGGTGTTCCAGGTCCTGCCAGTGTTTCACGTCGTCCACCAGGGTGCGCACCATGCCCCACCAACACACAACGTTGCTGCGCAGGGCGAGACGCCCCTCTCTGAACCGCACTCGGGTCGACATCTCTCAAAACAGTGTCATCAACACCTGCTGACACTTATGACTGCTCTGTCACTTTCACCGATCACTGTCCTATGGTCAAGCATTGAGTCCACCTTTCCTACTCCAGCCATTTAAAGCTATTCTTCTTACTATATGCTGAACATGTGTTTATCACACAAAAGTAACTCCATGTGGCGTCTCACGACTATAACTGACACTCCCTATTTTCCAAGTTTTGACAACAGACACATGTCGACAGTCGTATGTACACGTCACTAACAGACCAGGTACTCCATTCACCCAAGCAGTGACACTGCGACGGCAATAGTGACTTGGCCTTATGACACATCACCTGCGTGGCTACGACATTGGCCAAGACTTGGCGGCGGCGACCAATCCCCTTTCACATATCCAACCGATGCTCCCCCGAGATATTAATAACGTGTGTTATGGTACAATCAGCATCAGTAATCACCACACAGGCAGCATGCGACAGCCACACGCCAGCCAGCCATGGCGCCTCTCAATCAGTGCTGCGTGGCACGGCCAAAGATTTAATTAACCTAATAAGATGCGTAAGTGAACGCAGCCAATCAGAGAAATGTGTGAAACGAGAATTCCCCGCCACTTGTGAGTGTCTCTGTCGCTCTGTCGCTCTGTCGCCACGGCGATGTGTTTATTTACACATTTCTAGCACAAATGCTGTCCACAAGATGTCACTGCCTGAGCTTCAGATAAACAGCTATTTCATGCCATTTCATTTGTGCCGCAAATATAACCTGCCCCGTTACATTACCAACGGGAAGCGTTTGCCACATATTACCTTTGTTGCCAACGCTCAATGCTCCGTGGACAATGGCTGATTGACAGCGCATGCCAATGTAGCAACTAAATAATGTAGACGCCTGTGTGCGGAATCAGAATGTTATGCTTAAAACAAGAATGCATGTTTCATGTGACTGGTGTGGAACTGACAGCATGCAGGGCATGTGTCTGGCAGCCAGGGCATGTGTCTGACAGCATGCAGGGCATGTGTCTGGCAGCCAGGGCATGTGTCTGGCAGCCAGGGCATGTGTCTGACAGCATGCAGGGCATGTGTCTGGCAGCCCGGGCATGTGTCTGGCAGCCAGGGCATGTGTCTGACAGCATGCAGGGCATGTGTCTGGCAGCCAGGGCAACAACTGCTTCATCAAAGGCAGATTGCTTGTATGTGGCATTCTTTTTGAAGACACACAAAAAGCTGCTGTGTTGATCTGGGGACCATTTCACTAAGATGAAGATGAAGAGCTCTTAAAGAAAATTCATCCTCAAACAAAATCCATTGTTAACCCTAGAGGTGACAGAGAAAAATCTTCTATAGCATAATGTACCTAAGAAAATCATAACTTCGCTAATACTGGTCATAAAAATATGAATGATGCGTCATATTAATGCTAAAAGTATAATAATAGTGACTAATAATAATAATAATATAATAAAGTATAATATCTGTAGAACAAACGAAAATCATGGGGATATTTCTATCTGAAATTGACCTACAAAAATCTTAAATAAACAAACATTTCATTCTGCTGCCAGATATTCACCGTTTAGACAAATGCAGCAGAGTGAGGTTTGCAACAAGAAGCCATGTGTGACAAGAGGCCTGTGCGTGTGGGGCTGGCTGAGTCGGTTAAGAATAACCAGGCAGAGTGTGCAGCTGGTTTGAGATGTCAATGTCATCCGGCTGTCCACTTCCTCTCATGGATATGTAGAACCAGGAAGGAAGTCGGTGTGACAATTAAAAAGCAGGTCTACGCATCTTGACTTGTGTCGACCATATTTGCATGGATACAAACACCAGGACGTCTCAGACAAGGCCTCACAACCCACAACTGTTCAATACTAGCCTAGGCCCTAGGGGTAACACTTTCATTAGTTTCACTGCAGTTGTTAACACTTATTGTATTTATCTATGTAATTTCTTTAAATATATTCTTTGTTTTACTATCAATGTTTTAACTTAGTCTCATTTTCTGTATGTGTGTCATTTAAACTTGGTCTTAATTAATAAATAGAGTATGCTGAATATTGGTAATTACTTCTGACCATTCTGTTTTGAAATGTACACTACACAACTGATATGGCGAAAAGGAAAATTACTTAACCTAATGCATGCTTATATATTTTCAGATAACTTACTTTATGTCTGGTGATAACTTCACGTACAAAATGACAATATAATATGATTTTCAAAAAGACTTAACAAAGACTCTTAACAGCGTTATCACACTCACAGTCTCACATGTTAAACAAATTCTACCATTTATTCATCCAATTACTAGAATCTCCATCGATTTATAGTTCACCCTTGGAACAATTACTTTAGTAAATTCTGCCAACATTTTCCGCCCACTGAAATGACCGCAGTAAACCAAAATAATTGCTGGCTGAGCACTGCACTGAATCACAATCAATAGTCAACTGGCTGTGAAGTTATGAAATAAAAAATCGTCTGGTGAGGTGCAGAAGGGGGCCAGAAGCAGACTGACTGGCAACATACACCCACCATCACTTCATGCATTAGTGATGTGATGATGAGGAACTGTCACGGTCCAGTGACCACAGCCTCCTCCCATTACAACACGTGCAACAAAGCGGAAAATAAAAATTAATTAAGCTTTGTCCGGCTTCAAACATAATTATAGTTTTCCGCATACAAATTGGTTACACGTGCCTTCTTTCTGTTTATTTTACCATTTACAGCATAGATTTTGGTTTAACGTATTGGTTTAACATCCCATGGAGTACAGATTCCGTGTTGTTCTTGTGGTAAACCTTTCTTGTCACTGTGGTAATAACAGTGAAATTGGCATAACTGAAAATATCAAATACAACACAATTCATCATGACATGCCACATGGTGCGACATATAGCTGTAACACTATCATAATCATTGAACATGATATATTGAACATGATATATTGTAAATATCATGTACCTCACAATTCAAGACTAGCAAACAAAACATGTCTTGACCAGCTGGTCTTAATATTGAAAATGTCAACACACAAAAATGACAGTCCAATGAATATTGTATGATCACATTTAATATAACACAAATTGCTAATGTGTGATGTAGACAATCCACGCCTTCCCATATGTCCTATGATTCCAAGAGAACTAATTCATTCAGTGACTTGATCCACCAGCAAACAGCTAAACAATTGATTGCAGGCCCCAAAGCTCAACTGCCTGTCCCATCAATCACCAGCAGCAGAAATTGAAAGTTTCTGAGAAATACCCAAGAGTGATGGACTTCTTCTGGCCTCCTGATAAGGCACAATACACAAAGCAATGGGCCGTCAGTCACTCAGGAGACTCAACCAGGCTTTGCCTCCACCAAACAGTCAATCCCCATGTCCCAGCTGCTCAAAATAACTTGTTTTTGAATGACTGTTCCTTTTATGAACTTATCATTGGTGTTGTCTGATAAATACACTGCGAGATATTTATATTGTAATATTATATACATAAGCGTAATATTACAATATTTTTGCTCTGCATATTGTATACTAATAAAGCCTAAGTACTAACCAGAAATGTAGTACTGACTAAAAAGTTTATACATAAATGTATTATAATTTGTAGTGTCCCGTAATTAAGTGCACAACAAATATTGGATCATCTGTGAACGGTCTGTGCTACCTGCATGTTGTACAACAGGTATTACACACCAGTCACATGGACATATAGAATGATAATGTTGCTGTATATGCATCCATGGCAGACTCAAATGTGGTATTTCAAGAGTAAAGATGTCAAAGATGTTGCTCACACACAACACGCACGCACGCACGCACGCACGCACGCACGCACGCACGCACGCACCACACACACACACACACTAGTTACTGAGTGGTACTGCCACCTAGGGCATATAACTATCACCATAACTGTGTCCGCTAGTGACACCTGGTGATCAGTAATGTACAACTTTCTACCACATTGACAGTGAATTTCACCATCAGCATCACTACAGACTGTATTTCGAACTGATCCCAAGTAAGTTCACGTAGCAACTGCTGGGACGTGGGTGAAATCTACACTGCACAAGGTCACCAATAATCATAGGATGAAGACAGTGGCAGCAGGTATGTAAATAGTGACAATTATCCGGTAGGCATAACTCAGTTTACATTAAGTTTATCGTCTAGTTATTTGAATAGATACTAGAAAATATATTTTAAATATTACCAAGCAAACTTACTAAATTAACAGTAATGTTTTCCTTGTCAACAGCGACAATGTCAGTAGCGATAATGTCAACAGCAGAATATACGACAGAAACACCAGCGGTGACAGTACTGACACATCCACTGACACTTTATTGTTAAGTTATTAATATATTTTATTATTTATTTATTATTTTATTTTAGCTTTTTATTGCCGATAAGTTTAGGTTATGAACTAGAATTTTTAGAAGCTTTATTTAATTACCTACTTATTATCATTTTAACATTTCGTCTTTACACGCAAGTTTAAACTGATTATGAATATTTAAAATATGTATATGTTACAATGTATTTTTTGCGCCTCTGAGCAGAAATCGTTCCAGATATATGGCACTTTACAAATTAAAATTATTATTATTATTAAATGAGATTAGCCCAAATGTTGTATGTGGCATACTTATATTATTACTAAAAACATGCACAAAGTAAGTAGTGTATCACCTTTCAGGAACTACAAACTCATTGTCATATGACCAATGGTAAGTTAGTAAGTCCACGGAACAGAACATACACAAGCGCAGTGGTAACACACCCTCTCAGGTAAGAGAACCCACAGTCAAATCATGTTCTAACATTCTGAATCTTGAGCACGTTGTTTCTTTTCACATTGCTCAAGTTCACTCAGCTGAAAGAATAGGCACCTGGCTATAGACTATAGAGAGTGGTGGACTGGTTGCTATTTGTATACATGTGAACTGGCTTTAGCTTACAGGGGGCAGAGACATTTTAACAACCATTGCCCAAACATAAAAATATACCATTTAGAGGATACATAACCATTTTATGAGCACAGAACCACTATATATTTTTAATAATTTCTTTTTTCACAGCGATCTTCAGAGGGAGCGAAGCAAAATTTCGGAGTTTTTTATTTGAGCGAGTCAGTTTTACGTTAAAGTTTATTGTTGGAAAGTGTTATTGAATATTGTTAAAGTTATTTGTTACCGATGCGTGTAGACTGTAGTTGTTTACCGACAATAACATGTGGAGGCATATTTCCGGAGTGGATTTCGGAGGATGAACGAAAGGAAAAAGGTAATTACGCTTGCAGATATGATTGTATGTTATTTAAAAACACTCGGGATTGTATATAATGCACTGTCAGTAAATGTAACAAGTGGGAAGTCTTGTTCAATGTTGTACTAATAACCAAACGCTTGTGGTCAGCCATGATTGTTTACAAATCCATCTTGGATCAAGTCCGTTGCGGTTATTAATCTAATGCCATCCTTAATTATATTACAATTTAGAGAAGCCATCAGCGTATGAATGTGTGTCTTACTGTGTTTTAAGTCAACTTAGATAATAATTTGGTAGAAATAACCAAAATATGTCTGGCATTTATTGTGATAGGCTAAGGGGTAACGCCGTAACGGTGACGCTCATCAGCTGAAATGGTTGTACCTATTATTTTCTGTGACTTCTGTATCAAACATTTCAAGCCCATTGCATATTTTAACTGTTACTTAGCATCTTGTTTGGGGACATATCGTCCATAATATTGGGACATAAGTGACTTGGGACATAACATCTATAATTCTTACAAAACATGGGTAATCTTATATACTTACCTGGCCTAAATTAGTTGGGCCCTTTTAAACCGTTTCTTCTATTTCTTATCGATGTGTAGTTGTTCAAAATGTCATTCTACACCACTTCAGGTACCGTACAAAGAAGTCATGATCAATCTATAAATTTTTATTTGTGTTTTAGCAAGTTGACACGTCGCCCCAACCAGACATGTGGAGGCAGTGATAGCAAGTGACAGTGATGACAGTTATCTGGCGACGGATCTTGCCAGATTGGAAGAGTGAGATGAACGAGCTTGTTGATGTACATATGTTTTTGGTGTTTATGTATATATGTTTCTGGTGTATGTGTATATAATTATGTTTCCGGTGCAGGTATATATAATTATGTTTCTGGTGTTGGTGTATACATGTTGTTGGTGCGGGGGTATGTATGTGTTTGATGTTCGCCTTTTGTATTAAATTTGTTCGATTTTAAAATATTGTGTTTGTCGTGTTATTTTGCTAAAAAAAAAATTGGGGGGCCATTTTCAGGACAGCCAGATATCCCTGCTGACTGCCAGATTTCTCAACTAGGCAGTCCTGCTGACTGCCAGATATTTTGGAGTTATTTCTACCCCTGCTTAAAATATTAGAATTATGGGAAGCAAATTATGGCCTTTAACAACAAGGTATGTGAGACGTACTTCGAGCCTGGGCAGAAGTAGCCGGGGTGCCGAGGGTGAATGTGGCTGTCGTGGTGACAGTTCCCCCCAGGGGAAAGCCAGAATATTTTTGACTTTTTTCTTATTTACTTAATCAAGACATTTCTGCATGAAAACAAGAATATGGAGCCATATAATATATGGTAAGCACTATATAGATAAACAAAATAAATTGTACATGTATATGTGTATATAGTTCTATATACCATGGCTCCATGTTCATCAAATCATGGTCACATATCATCTAAATGTCATGGCTATCTTTGTTCAAACATTTCAGCTCCCCTAGTAATTAATAGCAACATTACTTGTAACATGGCTGAATACTTCCTAGAGTAGAACTTACCTGAGTTCATTTTACTTCAACATTTTACAAATTCTTTGCCATCCTAGTGTAGCTGAACATATTCGTTGTTTGTAAAGTTTTGAATTTTGAAATGGTCTTTTGTATGATTGTTGGGTATGACGAGAAAATTCTAAATATGAGAGATAAGGAATACTGTATTGTCCCTAATAGACACACACTACCTAATAGATGCCCACCCCCTTTTTAGATGTGAAACAGTCCATAAAAATTTATATTTTAGCAGTGATGGTATCTAGAAATTATTTCTGAAATGTACATTGATATGGACATGACCAATCAGTAAAGGGTCCTTTTTAAAACTAACACGTGATATTTGTAACTTACAAGAAAATGCATTTTAAACTAAAGAAGAAGTCCCATATCATTTTAAGATTCTGTTGTACATGAAGAGGTTAACTGTTCACCAAGTACACTGAAACTGTGAAAGTAAAGTCCATTAACATTCATCTCCACAGTCTACATATAATGTCCAGGTAAAACGATTATGGCCATTCTGCATTTTAAATGCAACAGAGTAGAAGCTACAATTATTAGCTATGATCACACCCAGATTAATGTAATTCAACAACAATAACTGTGGGTAAGGCAACCGAACCGTTACTGGTGAGACTTTTGTAAGTAAATATAAATATGGTAAACGTAAATGCCGACCACAGAGGGCTTTTATTTGTTATTTTATGATACTACCATGTGCCAGTTGACATTATGAATAATTACGCCTGTTACTGACTCAAGGTTCTATACAGTCCTAGTCAGGAACATGAACACAGATTGTGTGGCGGGCATATTATGCATATGTTTCTATTATGCATACTTCAGTGGCACCACATTGTGGGTTAGTTATCTACTCTCTTTAGAAGCTGTTTAAGCCGGCCCACTTTTGTTAAATTAATAGACGTGCACCCAAGCCTTCCCACTCGTGCACTGCACGTCTATTCGGACAATACGGTACACTGTTTGTGACCCCAAGTTAATTTCTTACAACACAAGTAAATATGACGTTTTAGGACAACATTTAGTGGTGGCTCGTCAAGGCCAGCTTCTTGCCATATGTTCCTCTCACAGTCCACTGGGGTGGGAAGATCATCCAAGACATCAGCAGAGGTAAAGTGGAGTGACTGACCATTCTTGCTTCTGGGGGAAAGAGTTGAGAAGCTTTTCGCAGTTCCAAAACTGAATTTTAGCCTTTCTATGACACAAGAGGCGATGGCAGCCACTGTGGTGGCAGAACTCACAGACAGGAAGTTGACTGACCAGGTCATCAGGCAGTGCTTCATTACAATGGTACAACCACGTCCAACTGAAACGTTGTTGGATGCTTGTCCTCATAGAACAGCACCTGAAGAAGGAGTCGCTGTGCTTCCTGTGACGCCATGATATCATCGAGCTGATCACTGACAACAAGTTCAAGGGATGCATGGATCCTTCTTCAGGCCCAGACATCAGCATCTTCACCTGCCTGAAGGTGATGTGGGCATTGTTAGACCAAACTGAATTCCATCCAATCAACGAAGATGAACCTAAAGCTATGGTCATCTCACACTGTGACTCTTTGTACATTTCAAAATGTAAACCACATGAGGCTGGCACCGAGATGATTACCAGGAGCTCCCAGAGTTATCCATCACTGCCCTCAAAGCAGTTCCCAAGCATGTATCATGCTTGTCCAACACGGTTACACGGGTAATTACTTGTCTCAGACAAGTGGACAAGTGTTACTGTTGAGCTCTGTCATACCTTCCCACTAAAAAGGCCAGTATTAACTTATCATGATTAAACTTGTAATTGTGCCCAAACAATAATAGAATGTAAAATTAAACATATTACACAACATTGGTATAGAAAACATATTTAGGTATTGTGGTGGAGGCCAAGCCCTAACTGGTCCTTCATTCCATAATGTAGTCTTTATACTGGTATGCAAATATACCCCTACAAACTGTCTGAGTCTGCAGTGTGGACTCTTATAAACCATGACCAGTGGCACTGACGGTTGCAGGATGCAATAAATGCCAGTAATGCTCTTACTTTGTAGTGTCTCACAGTATCAATATTTGAGCCTCCCGAGGAACTCCACCCCCAATGTCATGAAAATGCCCATTCTCTGTGTATAAGGTAGGATAGGCATAACATAATTTATATAAAAACATACTGTGATGTCACTGCTCTGCGAATTAGGGAAAGTGCTGCCACTATTTGTACAGCGGGGATATCACAGCTCTGGACCAAGAAGCAAGTGTTTACTAGCTGCCATGCATGTTGTTTTAATTTTATAATATGAAAATGTGAGATGCTTATTCAGTCTGTCAGATCAGACAGATGGCGTCAGTCTCTTGCAACTTAGACTTGGTCTTAGAGAGGTAGACAAGTTAGTCAAACTCAAAACATACTACATGATTTGTGTAAACTCTCGATATGAATTAATGAACACTGTTCCATTCTCCATTGGTTATGTGGAGTTTGCTCGTTGCCTTCGATCTTGTTAGCATATTGTTAAATAAACGGCCTTCGTAAATAAAACTGTTGGCGTGTCGTAATCGTGTCTATGACACTGTTTGGTCTGGGCCCCGGCTCTGTCAGTCTGTGAGGCGTGACAGTTTCCAGTTTTGTGCTGTCCATCCAGGGATTTGGTTGTCAGTGCTACTGAATTAAAATAAAAAGTCGAAGCTGACATTTAACAACGCAGGTATAACTCTATTACTTAGAATATTCTCGTAAAATATACCTTACCTTTGGTGTTCGTATGTGCTCCATTTTGTTTGCAAATAATCGATATTCTGAACTTCTAATCTTGTCAACATTATCATTTCCTTCCGCGATTCCATAAGATCTTGACACTTTGTCATCAACACCATTTACTATATTCGGGCCACTAGATGGCGCCACCATGACGTGACCCCCGATGGTGGTTCTCCCGACACAGGATCGAAACTAATTTAAAAAAACATCTCAGTACCAATCAGCTGCCAAACTAAATGTTTATACTGAAGCCACGTATTCCAATTTTATCCAAAAACTCACAATAACTCTACAACAACATTCATTAAACAATAGCGTGGGGGCCAATTTTGGCCCTGAGTGGTTTCAACTGGCCTACAAGAGCTGCCGTGTGTTTGCGTCTGTTTATCTGTGCGTGCGTGTGTGGGTGCATACTATAATGTTATATGTGCGCGCGAGAGCGTATGTGTGTGTGTTTCAGCCTTTCATATGTTGTCGTCATAAAAATTATTGTAGCCACGGTGAAAATTTAGCCCATCTCATCATCTTAATCATCATTCCCATCAACGCCAGCTAAGCTCTCTCTCTCACCCTTTCGTGCCTGCGCCTGTTTGTACGTTTTTATTAGCATTATAATAAAGTAGTTTGTAAGATTTTATTATATGTTTTTTTTTTTTTATTATCTATTTATTCTGTTTTAAATAGTATTACCTGTATGTGCGTATGGGTTACGTCTGAAATATATAAAAAACATAAAAATTCATCAGGCCCGCGAAAGCTGCGTTAAGAATAGGAAATTGTCAAGAACAGCACTCTTTATTTTTTCACTTGCTGTGTATCCCACATCTATAGTCGGCGCATCGGTTGAGTAAACTTATTAAAATAAGTGCATACATTCTTTCCAAATTCCTTCATTTCTATATCAGGGCTTATACATTTTTATATAAGCCTAAAATGCACAAACTGAATAATCATCTCGTCAAAGTTACGTTTTGTCGTCTTGAAATCTCATTTTACTCACGTATCACATTAAACTTGCGATGTCATAAATTAATGCTGTTGAATTATAAACTATTTACTCATAGTACTACAAACTTGACCAACAACTTGTTGCGAACCATGTAGTGCGTGCTATTTTCGACCACTTTCAACTCGATTGTGCATATACGATGCCTCTGCGTTTGGATGCACATACCGGGTGCTGCACAGAAAAAACGAATTTCTTGCATGCGTGCCGGTTTTCCGTTGAATTAACTATGCGTACTTAAAATAGTTATTGATTTATATCACAGTGCGCGTCACTCTATGCCCTTACATGTTTTGTAACGAGCTATGACTAAACCAGCATAGTGGTTCGTTTCATATAACACTAGTTTAAAAGGTTTCATTTTACGTTCGTTCAGTGGGCGCCGCCATATTGAATTAGAGCGGCCAGATTAGAAAACAACCGTTGGCATGAGTGCGGGAATGTCTTTTGGTGGCTTCGGCCAGATGCCAGCTGCACAAAGTACTGCTGCATTAGGAACAAGGTACCAACTTAATACAGTTTTTAGTACATGTTTAGTAGATAGCTGCTAAAGGCAGGAACGTTCCCATCGTCCTCGTATTCATTGATATTAATATAATCACTGACACTGACAGTGAGTGACACTCCGCTCGCACTGTATCTGACTTCAGTATATGGCATCCTCGCAAGTTAAAACTGGGGAGTGTGCAGCGGCGAACTATGCAATTATAGTAATCGATTTTGCCAGTCGCTATTGCGCCAGCCCTGTGAACAGTGCAAATACCCACCCCAATTTGAAGACGAAAAGCTAGAAAGTGTAGACTCACATAAAGAATTCTTAAACAATTACCTTACTATCATTGAACTGTGTTACTCTTATTGCAAATCAAGTCAAAGTACATTCTTATATAGCACAGTAGCCAATTCTCAGGATTGCTCAAAAACTCTTTACACTCTAATGCTTGGCAGAACTGTTCACCGTCTTGACTTCTCTGGGGATCGTTGTGCTACGCTGCAATTAATGCACAAAACAATTCATAGACAAATACCCACCACTGTCTACAGCCAGGTTATCATACAGCTGAGTTAACCAAGTACATGCAGAGTGAACAACTTGACCAAAGTTTGACACGGCAGCACAGGATTCAAACCTGGGTTCTCAAAGTCGAGAACCGTAAGCTGTAGCTACTGCTCTATTACTATTTTGTTTATTGTCCACTCCTAATATATGATAAATATACTAAGTTCACTGTGTGTAGTAAGCAGAGCTCATTGTGGTATTTTTTCAGATTTTATTGCATAATGACTGGTTGTCGTCAATGCCTTGCAGCGTCTCTGATATTAACTTGTTGTCTGTTTCAGACCTGGAGGTGAGAAACCCTTGGACACAATTCAGCAATTTAAACAAGGATGACATCCTGGCATACCTACGCTGTGCCTTATGGTGTTCTATAATCAAATATGTAAATGTGTATATTGATGTCTGTTATTTTGTTATCCTTTTCCTTTGCTTCACCAACTGTTTAATTACTTTGAAGTTTTTATTACCACTGTTATGTTGGCACACATTCCAGTCGTTATGCAAGATGAAACAAAGTTTGTACTTTACTTTGAACCATACACTGGCATTGTGTTCACATGTAGGATTGTAATATTCAATGTTAATGTCAGTACATTAACTGACAAGTCCATATTAAATTAATCAACACAAGTAGTCATGATCAATTACAACTAATGCCCAAATATGTTGAACTCATTTAGTGGGAAGGGCAGTGTACCATGATTAGACCAACATAAGCTTGCAGTGCATACATTTCAACCAATATGATTTCACTGTATGTGTCTGCAGACTATAAGACCATCACTGATGTATATTGTTATGTAATGTTTTCACCTCATTTTCCACCATGGTTTAAGGTGTTGCAGGGGGATTCTCCTTCAATACTCCCGCATCAAGTGCCCCAGCCTCCAGCATCACCGCCACTTTGCAGACTGGCTTTCCCCTGGGGGGAACTGTCACCACGACAGCCACATTCACCCTCGGCACCCCGGCTACTTCTGCCCAGGCTCGAAGTACGTCTCACATACCTTGTTGTTAAAGGCCATAATTTGCTTCCCATAATTCTAATATTATAAGTGTAAAAATGTACATGTGCAATATAACAACAACCGCAAAATAATAAGTTTGATGAAACATTAAAAAAAACTGACATTTAACGGAAATTGTCGCAATTCCGGCTTGGAAAAAGGGTTTTTTGGAAATGCACGAGTGGCAGAATCGTGACATCAGTTATGGAAAGTATTACCAACATTTGCCGGGATCATTCTCAGCATTAATTACACGACACTGGTGCATGAGATAATGCAAAACCACAACTGACGTCACTAGACACTCGACCTACAAATCCAAACCCGTCATCACCGGGAGTTTCACTAAAATGGCAAATTTAACGGCTGCTTTATCTCGTGTACTGTTATAAGATATTTAAATATTGATTTTAGACGGTAGCATCATCTGAAAGAGCATCAACCATTTGTTACTAAGGGGCAGTGTAGATTTTATCACAGGCCTTTAAACTTTACAAAACATTCTAAAACACCACAGTGTCTATTTAGGTGTTTTTTTTTATATCCGATGTGTGCTTTGGATTGAATGATATGTTATGTGAAGCATTTAAACCTGAAAAAACATTCATCCATATCTTTGCTCCATATTGACGTAACAGATGTCTCTGATGTCTTTGTAAAACTGAAATGTTTGTCTTTTATAAAAACACTATCAGTAACACCCTGCTGCCAACATGTACTTCATGGAGTGACCTGTCATGTCATGTGACACTACATTTACAGCTGTCACCTTCGGAGTGACTCCACAGCTTGGCGGATTTTCTGTACCCCCTCCTCAGCAGGGGTTTGCAACAGGCACCACAGCAACACCACAGCTAGGAGGCTTTGGCACCAGCGCTGCAACACCGCAGATTGGCTTTGGACTCGGCACCGCCACACCACAGTTGGGTGGTTTGGCAACGAGCACCGCAGCTGTGCCACAGCTAGGGTTTGGCACAGGACTTGGACAAGGACTCACACAAGTGACGTCCTCAGCTACCCCCGTCCTCTCAACAGGGCTGTCATTTGGGGCACAGAAGACTGGTGAGATATGTGCCTTGTTAATGCGGGGGGAGGGTGATCTGTTTACTGTAAAAATATTTGGATGTCGCTGAAAAGTGTGCACTCGGTGCCAACTTGGGAGTTGTGAACAATTGTTACTGATCAGTTTACATATATTTTATGTGAGCCTTTTACGTTTGAGCAAGTTTTATGAGCTATCCACATTGTGTCATATGAATAAACAACAGATTGTCCCAATGTGTAAATCATATTGTAACTTTTAAGATATCAAATGTTCAGTGAATATTGTTCCGCAAAAAATGAAAAGAATTGTTTGACAGAGTTTCTGAGAAAGACGTACATTGAGAGACTTGTTACATCAATACCTTAAACAGCATATTTGGTATCATAAAATTATCATTTGTCGCTGACAAAGTTGTTTGTTTTCACTATTATCTTCCAGGGGGCACTGTTGGCACAACAGGTTCAACCCTGAGTAGTCTGCTAGGTGGCAGCACTGCACAGGTCCCAGGAACAAAGCCAGCAACGACATTTTCTCTTGGTCAGCCAAACATTTCACTAGGTGAGTCAGCTGCAGCCAGTTACACAGATTAACTTGCACCAGACAGCTGCTTTTGTGTGTTAACAATGAAAACAATACCATGTTTTTATGTTGTGGTTATTGGGATTGAACATTATGCACTTATTTTTTGTTATGCATAATGTTATGTATACTGTAGTACATATTAACAGATGTAAACAACTAAACTAAACACAACATAACATTTACATACAACACTGCATATAAATAAAAGTTTGTGTGAACATAGAAAATGTGATGGACTTAAGACAAATGATACACTGCTACCTTAATGATTGTATGCATTATATTTTCGGACACCGTAAAAGTACATATAACTAAATATGTGTCGTATATTTTCAGGACCTGTTATTTGACAATGTCGTTTCAGAATACATACGCTACATTCTGACTATGTTTTCGATCCGTTCACTTTATTAGTTACATAAAATATTTGGTACCACTTAGTCATTGAAAATCAAAATAAGATTTGATTACAGGTGGAGGTCTGGGCGCAGCCACCACAGCCTCTATATTTGGGGTGAATAAGCCACTGACAACCCCGGCTGTGACACAGAAGAGAGGGCTGGGGGGTACAGACCCAAAGACAACAGAGACAGGGGCAGCAGGGACAGGTTCCAGCAAGTCAGGGTAGGTGGGGTAAAGTAAAAATAAACCCTCAACACTAAAAATTAGTGAAACAGTTTAATTTTGAATGCGATATATTTGTCATGACGTAACAAAACGGTTGATGTGATACTTACTCTGTGGCATGGTACATTGTGTGGGATGGCCATATGACAGTAGCATGCTTTTTGTGTTCACTATTACCCCTTTCAGTTTACAGATGTATAGTGTATACATGTGTGTGGTTTGTGTTGCAGTGACTCGAAGGCTGTGAAAGAGACGCCAGTGCTCAATGAGATCTGTACAACAGTGGAAGACTTCAAGTGAGTCGCGTGGCACGCAACTGTAGTTCTCTATCACTGGTGTCTTTACTAATAATTATGTGATGAATCTGGCAGCTTTCTCCTTATGGGATTTATAACAGAACTACTTATTATACAGGTGTGGGATAAATAAAAAGATTGTAGAGAAAATATCATTATTGGTCTTATAAAGTTATTTAGTTTAAAGTACCATAATGCAGCAATAAAACATTTACGTGTTAAGATGGTAACTTTTGAGCAGTGTAAGACTATAAGTGTATCTCCACAATTCATTCACGTACATTGTCTGTCTGTGCTCATTTGCTTTGTTAACGTGAAATAACATCTCATCTACCAATTGATGATGTTTGAAAGAATGCAAAGATATTTAGTTATTTTTGTAGTAGTATTTTTTTCATCGAATGAACTGAATGGCAAAACAGTAGCCATAAGCCACCTCTGATGCTGTGTTCAGTTTATTGTGACAGTATCAGCTGTACATGACGCAGTAACTGGTGACAGGAGTAATGAAATGGTTAATGAGCACAAGTTTAAGATCAGATTACCATAATGATAATGACTCATTCCCACTGCGTGGTTACTGGGTGCATGTGACAACATTACAGCTAACAGCCGTTGTCATGGCGATACGTGTGTTGCCAGGAAGTATGTGAAGAACCAGAAGTGTGTGCGTGAGCAGATTGCACGCATGTCATCGAAGGCGATGTTTCGAGTGGCAGAGGATGTTGCATCTCTCAAACAACTCCTTGCTCTCGTCTCTAGCGCCCTGCAACGCAACGCTGTCGCCATCGACAAACTCAAGCTCGAGTCGGCGCAGGTACGATGTAGGGTATACTTGGCTGTCATGTTGGAAGACATTTGGAATGCTTTAAAAATACCCACACTGGTTAGTGATTTGTGTTTTTAGTGTTGAAAATGTATCCATTCTTATGATTAATCAATGATTAATCACAAACATTAAGCAGTATATCATGTACAATACCATGATTTTTGGTATGACATATTTGTTAATACAATCCTCGGTGCCAAGCACATTGTGAGTCTGCACAATTTGTGACAGGTATACAAATAAATTTATAAGCTGGATATTGTGTTGCTGACACAAATATGTCGCAAAAATGGAACTAACAGAAAGTTTATTTCGGCAAACTAAAACCTATCATGTAGCAGGCATTGCCATTGGTGGTGCGCCACTCGCTATGTATTCTGCAATGAAAACGATATGAATAAATGGCCAATCAAATGTTTCATTTCATCTTTTTGTATTTGGTACATATATTACAAAATACATTACAATTACACAATCTTGGACAGATAAATCGTGAAACAATGAAGGTATATAATTGATAACAAAAAAGGTCAGATCACATTATTTGTTTGCTCAAGGTCAATAAGTGCAAAATAACTGATTAATCAGAACAATATTTTGTTCTATGATTGTATGAGACCTTCCCCTATCCCATGCCCTACCCGTACCATTACCCCTCCTATCTTTTGCTGTAGGAGCTGAAGCATGCAGAGATTGCCCAGAGAACAAAGGACACTCCCCCTGGGCTACAGTACGAGAACACCGCCCCAACCGAGTGAGTCACCCTACATCTAATGACCTTTGACTTACGTGTGAAAACATCACAGCCTATTTGTGCAAACCAAATCAAATACCATATATAAATATTGATAAATATTTGATATTGTCTTAGTTCTGAAAAAAAATTCAGTTCAGGTGTAGAACTCATCATTTTCCTATACAAATGTTTTCAAAACAGAAACAAATTATTGATCTATACTGCATTGTTTCGAGCAGCTGGTAATTTAATCAGTTTAGGCATCCGAATATGTGCAGTAGTTAAGTAAATACATTATTATTATTAAAGTGCTGGTCATTGATGTGTTTGTGTGCAGGTATTTCCAGCAGTTGGTGGCCGAGTTTGAGCTGCGGATGGTGCTGTGTCGCCAGCAGATAGAGGAGATGGAGAGTCACCTCGCCACCCTGCACCAGAGCGTCATGTTGACACCTCAAGGTACGCCAAAATAAGAAATATGGTTACCATCGTCTTTTTCTTCGTCTACTGGACATCTTAAAATAAAAATTAACTTTTTAACTAAAACATGCGTCTATGATCACAATTGTGCCAATTTCTGCAGGTCTATTGTTTGAGGGGCATAAATGATGCTGCCGCTGTGATGTTCCTGCTGTCTGTCTATGATGTCCCTGCTGTCTGTCTGTGATATCCCTCCTGTCTGTCTGTCATGTCCCTCCTGTCTGTCTGTCATGTCCCTCCTGTCTGTCTGTCATGTCCCTCCTGTCTGTCTGTGATATCCCTCCTGTCTGTCTGTCATGTCCCTCCTGTCTGTCTGTGATGTCCCTCCAGTCTGTCTGTGATGTCCCTCCTGTCTGTCGTGTCCCTCCTGTCTGTCTGTCGTGTCCCTCCTGTCTGTCTGTCGTGTCCCTCCTGTCTGTCTGTGATGTCCCTCCTGTCTGTCTGTCTGTCTGTCTGTCATGTCCCTCCAGTCTGTCTGTGATGTCCCTCCTGTCTGTGTGTGATGTCCCTCCTGTCTGTCTGTGATGTCCCTCCTGTCTGTCGTGTCCCTCCTGTCTGTCTTTGATGTCCCTGCTGTCTGTGTGTCATGTCCCTCCTGTCTGTCTGTCTGTCATGTCCCTCCTGTCTGTCTGTGATGTCCCTCCTGTCTGTCGTGTCCCTCCTGTCTGTCTGTCTGTCTGTCTGTCATGTCCCTCCTGTCTGTCTGTCATGTCCCTCCTGTCTGTCTGTCTGTGATGTCCCTCCTGTCTGTCTGTGATGTCCCTCCTGTCTGTCTGTCGTGTCCCTCCTGTCTGTCTGTCATGTCCCTCCTGTCTGTCTGTCATGTCCCTCCTGTCTGTCTGTCGTGTCCCTCCTGTCTGTCTGTCGATGTCCCTCCTGTCTGTCTGTCATGTCCCTCCTGTCTCTGTCATGTCCCTCCTGTCTGTCTGTCATGTCCCTCCTGTCTGTCTGTCATGTCCCTCCTGTCTGTCTGTCATGTCCCTCCTGTCTGTCTGTCATGTCCCTCCTGTCTGTCTGTCTGTGATGTCCCTCCTGTCTGTCTGTCATGTCCCTCCTGTCTGTCTGTCGTGTCCCTCCTGTCTGTCTGTCGTGTCCCTCCTGTCTGTCTGTCGTGTCCCTCCTGTCTGTCTGTCGTGTCCCTCCTGTCTGTCTGTCGTGTCCCTCCTGTCTGTCTGTCGTGTCCCTCCTGTCTGTCTGTCGTGTCCCTCCTGTCTGTCTGTCGTGTCCCTCCTGTCTGTCTGTCGTGTCCCTCCTGTCTGTCTGTCATGTCCCTCCTGTCTGTCTGTCGTGTCCCTCCTGTCTGTCTGTCGTGTCCCTCCTGTCTGTCTGTCATGTCCCTCCTGTCTGTCTGTCGTGTCCCTCCTGTCTGTCTGTGGCTCCCTGGAGCTCTGTCACCCACGGAGGTCTCTATCTCGTTATTTAGTCCTTGCTCTGTGTTGACATTACTAAACAACTACCTTAGTCTGTTACACTTTGTGAAGTGTCCACATGTAACGTGACATTATTCCACGTGTGACGGTCCACAGAACTGGCCCTGCTGCTGCACAAGCTGCAGGAGAGTTTTGTCGCACTGGCGGCCCAACTTCAGGTCATCCATGAGGACATCAAGGTGTGTGACATTACTTACTTAGAGTTGAAGTATTATGACATAGTCACCAGGTGGCCTGCCAGCTTTTTGTAGATATCAGTGTGGGTGTTTAACTTTTTTACTCTCTACGGTGCAAAATATTCCAAAAAATCCTGTCTTTTATGTTTAAAATTTGCTTTGTTTAAAGTAAATATTATTTGTAATGTTTATAATTTCTGTTAATGCAAACCACTAGGTAAATGACACCATCTGGAGAAAAAAAACTAGTATTCGTATAGTTGTTAAATAGTTAACGAGCTTGTAAGTGTTTATTCTGTTATTTCTCTTTGCAGTCGCAGAAGGAACATTTCCTGAACTACCGCAAGGTGTTCCACGACGACACGACCAACGTATTTGAGAAAAGGAAGAAAGCGATTGAGCGCGCAGGGAAAAGGGTTGCTCCCGCTGTCACGATGGGACCCTCACCCTTCACGGGAATGTCAAATGCTGCAGCTGTTGCCATGGCAGCAGCACTGAACAGAACACAACAACCAGCTCGTGAGTGGCAGTGACACTGCTAGATGTCAAACTCCTGATGAGTCATGTGGTTGATAATGGAAATATTCTAATACCTGGGGTAGTCTTTGGGAAGATAAAATCACAAAATATGTTTAATTTTGGACCTCTGTAAAGATGTTTTTGTTTACAATGTTTTATATAGCATCTAATGATGGATGGCGGACATAAATTCTTATTTAAACCCATAAACATTTATCTGAATAAGGGAGTATGTAACATACATAAATATAGTAAATTACATCAAATGTAAATGATCACTTATCTATCACTAAGGCTAAAAAGCTGCTCTCGTGGGAGCAACCAGTTATTGATGACGGGTGTACACAAAATTGTAGCATCAATCGGTTAACACAGTAAGTGAGAGGAAGCCTATGAATTTGACATTGTTCATGATTTTGGACGTACTTCGTGTGATTAGTGTCAGAGCAGACAGGACAGTGTCCAGATGTGTTGTTTCTACGTGTGTGGTCTGTCCCCAGCGGCGGTGGGCCTCACTCTGAACACAGCGCCTGTAGGCAGCTCACTCGGCGCCTCCAGCCTCTTCAACACACCCGCCCCCGCCTTCGGAGCAGCACCGGCAGCGACACCTTTTGGATTCGGAGGGACAAACACTGCCACTGTTCGCCCCTTAGGTTAGTGCTGGTAAGCACCGACTCTTGCCTGCATGCTACACCCTGTACATCTTGTAGTAGCACTAGATCAACTCTCTGTGTGGTGGTGGTGGTGGTGGTGTGGTAGTGGTGGTGGTGGTGGTACAAGTTGACATATCTCTGTGTGTGGTAGATGAAAAGTGAAGTCATTATATAACGTGGTCTCCAGTTCTTAGAATTACTCAACTACACTTGACGTCCTGTCCTGGCAGTCCTGTCCTGGCAGTCCAGTCCTGTCCTGGCAGTCCTGTCCTGGCAGTCCTGTCCTGGCAGTCCTGTCCTGGCAGTCCTGTCCTGGCAGTCCTGTCCTGGCAGTCCTGTCCTGGCAGTCCTGTCCCGGCAGTCCTGTCCCGGCAGTCCTGTCCCGGCAGTCATGTCCCGGCAGTCCTGTCCCGGCAGTCCTGTCCCGGCAGTCCTGTCCCGGCAGTCCTGTCCCGGCAGTCATGTCCTGGCAGTCATGTCCTGGCAGTCCTGTTCAACTGAACATCATCTTAAACAACTCCTTTGGAAAACATTCAGCCATACTGCAAGATATTGACTCACAAATGTCCACCACTGCCTACAGCCAGGTATACATTTATACAGTTGAGTGAACTGGAGTAGGGTAGAACAAACTGGCAACAGGATTAAAACTTGGAATCTCACGAGTTGCTCTAACCATTGTGCCAAAAAGTAGCAGCGCCACCTCGTGTCGCTCGCAAGATGTACCGGTATTCAACTTCTCGGGACAGCCTATGCAATCTGCAGGAGTTCATCTAATGGGTTTGGACTTGGCCCCAGTTCATCGGTCTTCATCTTGGAAATCAAACGCACATGCCCAATATAAACATGCAGTGCCAGGAAATAAAAATACCCGTATGACCAGTCTCCCAGGGCAACGGAAATGTGCCAAAGAAAATTGTAATTATGCATGTTTTCACAACTATTCAGCGGGCATTTATTCCAATATTAAGCAGATAACGACTGAGAAAGAGACCACCTTACGTAAGAGTTTTAACCATGTCCTCTTTCTGCCTCCAGGCAGCGGCACTACAGGATTGTTTGGAACAACGACTCAGCCAGGCGGTTTCTCGCTCACCAATCCGCTGTCAGCGCCATCAGTGCCCACATTTGGTCCAACCCCTGGGATGCTTGGTGCAGGGTTTGGGGCAGCATCAACACCCTTTGGGGTAGCAGCACAGCCAGGTGGTAACTTCGCGCTACAGAAGCCTCCCGCCGGCTTTAAGCGCGGAAAGAAGGCATGAAGAGACACGACAGGAATGGTAGATCTCGTGCTAGTGAGCAGACAGGGACTAGTAGCCCTCTATTGCGGGGTAGTATCCATGGAGAGGGCGATAGCTACCCCTCTACCTACTGCTTGCGTTCAGAGAGGTAGCTGACAGTTGTGAGTTATTGATCTGAGTCAGTCTGGTGTTTGTGAAAGGCAGGACATCGGGTAATCTGAGCTTGTAGCTCTCAGATAAAAGTTGCATTGTTAAAGGTCACTGGAACAGTTTTTTTTTTACAAAATCGCCATAGTGATGAGAGTGAAGTTAACCTAGATCATTATTTATTTTAAATATCTGCAGATGATTTAACCTAGATTAAAAACAGGCATTCTTCACATTGTGAGTTTCCATGTGTTTCTGTACTTGCCAGGTGTTGTGGTTACCACTTCGGCACCTGGGGAGGTGCTCCCTCCATCTCACTACATTAGCTACTACAGGTCCAGTTAAAACACTTGTGTATTTCTGCAACAGTTTCATAATTACTTTGATTTTTTAATAACGGTGCCGATGACCTATAACAGTAAACTTTAACATCAACGGCTTGAGGCTGTGCTAGGAAATTGTGGAGGTGAATGAATTTCAGTACAGGAGAAAGTGTGTGACTGTGTTTGAGTCGTCATGTTCCAAACATTTATATCCTGTTGATGTGAAAGTATTTTTCCTGAAGTATTCTTCCTCATTAAAAGTTTTTATTTGATTACAATTTTGTATTTTTTTACTGTGTTCTCAGTAAAAGTAATTCCTTATTACGTTATATAGCCCTATTGCAAATTGGTGTTTAAAAATATAATGCAACCTGAAAATGTATGACGTAACTACAGATTTTGTGTTGAAATTTGCAAACAAACAAGTTTGTGCACTAAATAAATCGGTTTTTAAGTATGAATGACACCAAAGTATGTACAGTGTATGCATGACTTGTTATCGGAATTGCAATAACCTTACTATGAAATGTGTTATAATCTTGTAAATCCAGTGCGTCAGTTGGGAGAACAGACTAAATTTCTTGAGACAATACAGAGCTGCACGACAGGTCTATTTACTGAGACACTGAATGGTTGAAATAGTTCTTTATGATAATTATTTTCACCAGTTATTAGTGCTTGCAGACATGAGTGTATGCCATCACTCATTGTTCTGTTCAACAGATCGTAATATTTTCAGTTTCAAACATATCACAGGCTGCCATGTAATCAGTGTAGTCCACATACTGCAGTTGACTTGTTTGCCGCTGTATTTTACATTAATAAATGATTTATATTTGCTACAAGTGCCGGTCTTGTAAACTAGACTGATATTATTGAATATATTGTTCATGGCTCCAAGAATGGTTTATTGTAAATATTTTTAACTTACTTTGGAGCATATTGTCGAATTGAGCACGACGTTTCGGTCCGTCAGCTACGGACCTTGTTCACATACTGGCAACACACGTGACACAAGTACGTGAACAAGGTCCGTAGCTGACGGACCGAAACGTGCTCAATTCGACAATATGCTCCAAAGTAAGTTTAAAATATTTACAATAGACTGATATTGTTTTACCTGTAATAAATTGTATGGCATGTGGTCATTTCCATGTCCTGAAACAACTAGTTTGTCAGTTGGTGATGTCGCTGGCAGGGTACCCCTATGTGCGAGTTGTCTTAACATGGGGCCCGTTTTTTTTGCTGTACACAAAATTGCTACCATGGAATGTGATGTTTTATGTCATCATAAAGATACTAATCTTGCCTATAAATGTGTCACTGGATAATATGCACAACTTTGCATTATACCTGCAGCCGCATGATAAAGCATTTGTGATCATCAAACGACATTAACTCAAACAATTTCAGCTATGGTCTGATGAAGTATACAAAAACACTATCAAAAGGGATTTTGAACAGGGTGACAGAAAGGGCGAAAACATAATTTTTTTTATAGCAGATCAACAATTTGTTTTATATATTAAATTCAGCTTGGGAATAAAAAAGTTAATTTCACACTCTACAGTGATAAACATTAAGAAAAATACACGAATACACAGTTATTCTGTTTATGTATAAGATTGTCAAGAACATTTCTATCGGTAATGATAAGTATGTTTAATATAAATAATGAAATCCCAAAATACTTGACACGTCATGCTGAACTATGGCGGGTTCCACATAAAACTATCAGACGTTGGTGTTAAGTGTGGAATTATATCATAAAAACAATGGATTGTAATTTTGCATTCATAATATTCTAATTTCAACTGACAATATTGTTGTCAGTAAACAATATTAGCATTCATCATTGTAATCATGACACTTGTATACACAAGAATGACACTGCTGTTACCTGTGTGTTCTCTGACTGTGCTGACTGTGTTTGCTGACTGTGTTCTGTTTGTTATGTTGCACCGTGGAAAAAGTAACGACATGTATTGGAGGGAACGTCTGCCACTTGTCCAGACGGTATGTTTCAGTGACCTTAGTTGCAAGAATCCAAACAAATTATACATTTGTGGATGTCAAGAAGTAATTGCCATTTATGTTTTACTTTTACAACATTTGAGCCGTCTTTGACAAGGCCTGGATTTGACAATGGACCAAAATCCCTCAGACACCGCACCACTGACAATCACAAGAAATGTTGTAATGGCTGACTGTGTGAATTTTAATTGTAGTATAGCTCCTTCAGCATTCAGTCAACACAAAATTCGGTCATAAACGGCTGGCATTTCGTGTTGCAAACAAGATATACCATAAACACAAAAACCGCCACTGAACTAGTGATTAGTTCTCTAGTATTACAATTTACCCTAAAGTTTTTTCTATGTTAACTAGTCGCACAAATTCCTGCTAAAATAATCCCCCAAAAAACTGCACAACTAAACAGTTGCAACTACACTGCTCTAATGCAGAATAAAATTCATCTATATATTATAAATATACCCAACAGAAAAACCCATCACTCAGGAGATCAAGTGGGCAGCCCCGTCGAGATTACATGAAGATAATACATAATCCTCTTGCCTTCTTGATGTTAAATATATATGAATACAAGATATAAAACTAAGTTTCTGTTTTGCTTGTCACCTGAACTTAAATATATGTGGTGTACCTAAAATGGAACAATGTATTACCATTTTCAGTTTGACAAGTAATTAATTTGTAATTTACAAAGTTTTCATTTTTTACATTCTAAAATAGCAAATGTTCAGCTGTAGTGTCCCATGGTTCAGCAGTAGTAGTGTCCCACGGTTCAGCTGTAGTGTCCCATGGTTCAGCTGTAGTGTCCCACGGTTCAGCAGTAGTAGTGTCCCACGGTTCAGCTGTAGTGTCCCACGTTTCAGCTGTAATGTCCCACGGTTCAGCTGTAGTGTCCCACGGTTCAGCTGTAGTGTCCCACGGTTGGGATGGGTGCCTCAGCAGGTTGTTTTCAGGTAGTATCAAAATAGATTTCACATGAGACAAACATAAAGTGGTACATCATTACAATCTGGAAGAAAAATATTATTTGCATAAAGTAGCTGGTTTATAAAATATGCATTTTTCAGAACATGGCTGGTTTATAAAATATATTTTGATTTCTCAAAATCCATTACATTATCCCTAAAATTATTGTCATAAATATTATGCTGTTTTCTTTCACATAAATATATCGTACATGGCAATGATAGTTATTTCAGACAAATGCAATAAATATACGGTGAAAATCATCTTTGTGTGGCCAGCGACATGGTATGCAGACTACACAAACACTATTCACCCCTACACAACCATTTGTTGGTGATCTTCTAAAAATATGAACAAACAATTGACAATGTGTAATGAAAAACAAACAGATTACAATGTGTGATAAGATAATTTATAGATATATCTAGCATTAATTCATTGTGCATAACAACATATCAAGGATCTGTTCTGTTTGGTGTCACTTTGAGTTCGCCTAAATCCTCCAGACCTGTCTACACTGCTCATGCATCCCCTGTGGCATGTTTCAGCCTGTAAATATTACAGAGTATAAATGCATAAGTCATTTTAAAACAAATATAAGATAGTTTAAAGTTTTATAAATATAACACAATATAAGAGATTTTAAGATTTGTTAAAATATAACATAATGTATATTTAAAATGAAACAAGATATAACTTGGATATATCCTGTGGTGCAATAATACATATACAGGTATACAATGAAGCCTAGTAAAGTTCTTTGCAAGCATTAACCAAGTCTACAGTTATCACACTGATAGTACCGAGGTATTGCAATGGTTACTTTCTAATCTGATGTGGAGTATATCATCTGACTTGTTGCCATGGTTACTGCCTAATAAATAACAATTGAGATGTTGCCACATCCAATCATCTGCCATATCAACCAAGGAGTTGCCATGATTACTATTTAACCATCTGATGTTCTCAGCTGATATGTTGCCATGGTTACAGTCTAATAATGTGATGTAGTCGACTGAGATGAGTCAATGACTAATGTCTGATCACGTCATCTGACGCGTCATCTTCCCTACTGTCGGTGACATGTCAACTGTAGTATTTGTCGCCAAGCATCTTCATCGAGTCAATGATGGCCTGCCTGTAAACAAAAAGAAACAACTATTACCATTTTGTAACAAACTGTTTGAATTATATCAGAATGAGACTTGAGAGGTCCTGATAGTACTGGCCCAGACGCCAGACGCCAGATGCCAGACGCCAGAAGCTAAAGACGACAGATGCCAGAAGCTAAAGACGCCAGACGCCAGAAGCTAAAGACGCCAGACGCCAGAAGCTAGAGACGCCAGACGCCAGAAGCTAAAGACGCCAGACGCCAGAAGCTAAAGGCGCCAGACGCCAGAAGCTAGAGACGCCAGACGCCAGAAGCTAAAGACGCCAGACGCCAGAGACGCCAGAAGCTAAAGACGCCAGACGCCAGAAGCTAAAGACGCCAGACATCAGACACCAGACACACAAAGACATATCTAGGCTGTTACTGACAAGTTATAATGGTTTTTCTTGGCTTTTTATTAACACATTTTATATAGTCTGCAAAATGGGTAGAATAAACCACTTCGATTACTGAATGGGAGTACATGGCAGTGAGAGGCCCTGGAGAATGAATGAGTTTACATAGCAGTGAGAGGCCCTGGTGAATGAATGAGTGTACATAGCAGTGAGAGGCCCTGGTGAATGAATGAGTGTACATAGCAGTGAGAGACCCTGGGGAATGAATGAGTGTACATAGCAGTGAGAGGTCCTGGTGAATGAATGAGTGTACATAGCAGTGAGAGGCACTGGTGAATGAATGAGTGTACATAGCAGTGAGAGGCCCTGGTGAATGAATGAGTGTACATAGCAGTGAGAGGCCCTGGTGAATGAATGAGTGTACATAGCAGTGAGGTCCTGGTGAATGAATGAGTGTACATAGCAGTGAGAGGTCCTGATGAATGAATGAGTGTACATAGCAGTGAGGTCCTGGTGAATGAATGAGTGTATATAGCAGTGAGAGGCCCTGGTGAATGAATGAGTGTACATAGCAGTGAGAGGTCCTGGTGAATGAATGAGTGTACATAGCAGTGAGAGGCCCTGGGGAATGAATGAGTGTACATAGCAGTGAGAGGTCCTGGTGAATGAATGAGTGTACATAGCAGTGAGAGGTCCTGGTGAATGAATGAGTGTACATAGCAGTGAGAGACCCTGGGGAATGAATGAGTGTACATGGCAGTGAGAGGTCCTGGTGAATGAATGAGTGTACATAGCAGTGAGAGGTCCTGGTGAATGAATGAGTGTACATAGCAGTGAGAGACCCTGGGGAATGAATGAGTGTACATAGCAGTGAGAGGTCCTGGTGAATGAATGAGTGTACATAGCAGTGAGAGACCCTGGGGAATGAATGAGTGTACATAGCAGTGAGAGGCCCTGGTGAATGAATGAGTGTACGTAGCAGTGAGAGGCCCTGGTGAATGAATGAGTGTACATAGCAGTGAGAGGCCCTGGTGAATGAATGAGTGTACATAGCAGTGAGAGGCCCTGGTGAATGAATGAGTGTACATAGCAGTGAGAGGCCCTGGTGAATGAATGAGTGTACATAGCAGTGAGGTCCTGGTGAATGAATGAGTGTACGTGGCAGTGAGAGGTCCTGGTGAATGAATGAGTGTACATAGCAGTGAGAGGCCCTGGTGATTGAATGAGTGTACATAGCAGTGAGAGACCCTGGGGAATGAATGAGTGTACATAGCAGTGAGAGGTCCTGGTGAATGAATGAGTGTACATAGCAGTGAGAGGTCCTGGTGAATGAATGAGTGTACATAGCAGTGAGAGGTCCTGGTGAATGAATGAGTGTACATAGCAGTGAGAGGCCCTGGTGAATGAATGGGAGTACATGGCAGTGAGGCCCTGGTGAATGAATGAGTGTACATAGCAGTGAGAGGCCCTGGTGAATGAATGAGTGTACATAGCAGTGAGAGACCCTGGGGAATGAATGAGTGTACATAGCAGTGAGAGACCCTGGTGAATGAATGAGTGTACATAGCAGTGAGAGGCCCTGGTGAATGAATGAGTGTACATGGCAGTGAGAGGTCCTGGTGAATGAATGAGTGTACATAGCAGTGAGAGGCCCTGGTGAATGAATGAGTTTACATGACAGTGAGAGGTCCTGGTGAATGAATGAGTGTACATAGCAGTGAGGCCCTGGTGAATGAATGAGTGTACATAGCAGTGAGAGGTCCTGGTGAATGAATGAGTGTACATAGCAGTGAGAGACCCTGGGGAATGAATGAGTGTACATAGCAGTGAGAGGCCCTGGTGAATGAATGAGTGTACATGGCAGTGAGAGGTCCTGGTGAATGAATGAGTGTACATAGCAGTGAGAGGCCCTGGTGAATGAATGAGTTTACATGACAGTGAGAGGTCCTGGTGAATGAATGAGTGTACATAGCAGTGAGAGGCCCTGGTGAATGAATGAGTGTACATAGCAGTGAGAGGCCCTGGTGAATGAATGAGTGTACATAGCAGTGAGAGGCCCTGGTGAATGAATGAGTGTACATAGCAGTGAGAGGCCCTGGTGAATGAATGAGTTTACATAGCAGTGAGAGGCCCTGGTGAATGAATGAGTGTACATAGCAGTGAGAGGCACTGGTGAATGAATGAGTGTACATAGCAGTGAGAGGCCCTGGTGAATGAATGAGTGTACATAGCAGTGAGAGGCCCTGGTGAATGAATGAGTGTACATAGCAGTGAGAGGTCCTGGTGAATGAATGAGTGTACATAGCAGTGAGAGGTCCTGGTGAATGAATGAGTGTACATAGCAGTGAGAGGCCCTGGTGAATGAATGAGTGTACATAGCAGTGAGAGGCCCTGGTGAATGAATGAGTGTACATAGCAGTGAGAGGTCCTGGTGAATGAATGAGTGTACATAGCAGTGAGAGGCCCTGGTGAATGAATGAGTGTACATAGCAGTGAGAGGCCCTGGTGAATGAATGAGTGTACATAGCAGTGAGAGGTCCTGGTGAATGAATGAGTGTACATGGCAGTGAGAGGTCCTGGTGAATGAATGAGTGTACATAGCAGTGAGAGGCCCTGGTGAATGAATGAGTGTACATGGCAGTGAGAGGCCCTGGTGAATGAATGAGTGTACATAGCAGTGAGAGGCCCTGGTGAATGAATGAGTGTACATAGCAGTGAGAGGTCCTGGTGAATGAATGAGTGTACATAGCAGTGAGAGGCCCTGGTGAATGAATGAGTGTACATAGCAGTGAGGCCCTGGTGAATGAATGAGTGTACATAGCAGTGAGAGGCCCTGGTGAATGAATGAGTGTACATGGCAGTGACAGGCCCTGGTGAATGAGTGTACATAGCAGTGAGAGGCCCTGGTGAATGAATGAGTGTACATAGCAGTGAGAGGCCCTGGTGAATGAATGAGTGTACATAGCAGTGAGGCCCTGGTGAATGAATGAGTGTACATGGCAGTGAGAGGTCCTGGTGAATGAATGAGTGTATATAGCAGTGAGGCCCTGGTGAATGAATGAGTGTACATAGCAGTGAGGCCCTGGTGAATGAATGAGTGTACATAGCAGTGAGGCCCTGGTGAATGAGTGCACATAGCAGTGAGAGGTCCTGGTGAATGAATGAGTGTACATAACAGTGAGAGGCCCTGGTGAATGAATGAGTGTACATAGCAGTGAGAGGCCCTGGTGAATGAATGAGTGTACATAGCAGTGAGGCCCTGGTGAATGAATGAGTGTACATAGCAGTGAGGCCCTGGTGAATGAATGAGTGTACATGGCAGTGAGAGGTCCTGGTGAATGAATGAGTTTACATAGCAGTGAGGCCCTGATGAATGAATGAGTGTACATGGCAGTGAGAGGTCCTGGTGAATGAATGAGTGTACATAGCAGTGAGGCCCTGGTGAATGAATGAGTGTACATAGCAGTGAGAGGTCCTGGTGAATGAATGAGTGTATATAGCAGTGAGAGGCCCTGATGAATGAATGAGTTTACATGACAGTGAGAGGTCCTGGTGAATGAATGAGTGTACATAGCAGTGAGGCCCTGGTGAATGAATGAGTGTACATGGCAGTGAGAGGTCCTGGTGAATGAATGAGTGTATATAGCAGTGAGGCCCTGGTGAATGAATGAGTGTACATAGCAGTGAGGCCCTGGTGAATGAATGAGTGTACATAGCAGTGAGGCCCTGGTGAATGAGTGTACATAGCAGTGAGAGGCCCTGGTGAATGAATGAGTGTACATAGCAGTGAGAGGCCCTGGTGAATGAATGAGTGTACATAGCAGTGAGAGACCCTGGGGAATGAATGAGTGTACATAGCAGTGAGAGGCACTGGTGAATGAATGAGTGTACATAGCAGTGAGGCCCTGGTGAATGAATGAGTGTACATAGCAGTGAGAGGCCCTGGTGAATGAATGAGTGTACATAGCAGTGAGGCCCTGGTGAATGAATGAGTGTACATAGCAGTGAGAGGTCCTGGTGAATGAATGAGTGTACATAGCAGTGAGAGGCCCTGGTGAATGAATGAGTGTACATAGCAGTGAGGCCCTGGTGAATGAATGAGTGTACATGGCAGTGAGAGGCCCTGGTGAATGAATGAGTGTGTACATAGCAGTGAGGCCCTGGTGAATGAATGAGTGTACATGGCAGTGAGAGGTCCTGGTGAATGAATGAGTGTACATAGCAGTGAGGCCCTGGTGAATGAATGAGTGTACACAGCAGTGAGAGGCCCTGGTGAATGAATGAGTGTACATAGCAGTGAGGCCCTGGTGAATGAATGAGTGTACATGGCAGTGAGAGGTCCTGGTGAATGAATGAGTGTACATAGCAGTGAGAGGCCCTGGTGAATGAATGAGTGTACATAGCAGTGAGGCCCTGGTGAATGAATGAGTGTACATAGCAGTGAGGCCCTGGTGAATGAATGAGTGTGCATAGCAGTGAGAGGCACTGGTGAATGAATGAGTGTACATAGCAGTGAGAGGCACTGGTGAATGAATGAGTGTACATAGCAGTGAGAGGCCCTGGTGAATGAATGAGTGTACATAGCAGTGAGAGGCCCTGGTGAATGAATGAGTGTACATAGCAGTGAGAGGCCCTGGTGAATGAATGAGTGTACATAGCAGTGAGAGGCACTGGTGAATGAATGAGTGTACATAGCAGTGAGAGGCCCTGGTGAATGAATGAGTGTACATAGCAGTGAGAGGCCCTGGTGAATGAATGAGTGTACATAGCAGTGAGAGGCCCTGGGGAATGAATGAGTGTACATAGCAGTGAGAGGCACTGGTGAATGAATGAGTGTACATGGCAGTGAGAGGTCTTGGTGAATGAATGAGTGTACATAGCAGTGAGGCCCTGGTGAATGAATGAGTGTACATAGCAGTGAGAGGCCCTGGTGAATGAATGAGTGTACATAGCAGTGAGAGGCCCTGGTGAATGAATGAGTGTACATAGCAGTGAGAGGCCCTGGTGAATGAATGAGTGTACATAGCAGTGAGAGGCCCTGGTGAATGAATGAGTGTACATAGCAGTGAGAGGCCCTGGGGAATGAATGAGTGTACATAGCAGTGAGGCCCTGGTGAATGAATGAGTGTACATAGCAGTGAGAGGCCCTGGTGAATGAATGAGTGTGCATAGCAGTGAGAGGCCCTGGTGAATGAATGAGTGTACATAGCAGTGAGAGGCCCTGGTGATTGAATGAGTGTACATAGCAGTGAGAGGCCCTGGTGAATGAATGAGTGTACATAGCAGTGAGAGGCCCTGGTGAATGAATGAGTGTACATAGCAGTGAGAGGCCCTGGTGAATGAATGAGTGTACATAGCAGTGAGGCCCTGGTGAATGAATGAGTGTACATAGCAGTGAGAGGCCCTGGTGAATGAATGAGTGTACATAGCAGTGAGGCCCTGGTGAATGAATGAGTGTACATAGCAGTGAGAGGCCCTGGTGAATGAATGAGTGTACATAGCAGTGAGAGGCCCTGGTGAATGAATGAGTGTACATAGCAGTGAGAGGCCCTGGTGAATGAATGAGTGTACATAGCAGTGAGGCCCTGGGGAATGAATGAGTGTACATAGCAGTGAGAGGCCCTGGTGAATGAATGAGTGTACATAGCAGTGAGGCCCTGGTGAATGAATGAGTGTACATAGCAGTGAGAGGCCCTGGTGAATGAATGAGTGTACATAGCAGTGAGAGGCCCTGGTGAATGAATTTAAAGTAATGAAATGACTAGTCTCAAAATTACACAGAAATACCAGTTCCATGATACACAACACTATGTGTATGTGTGTCAGATAATGCCATCACGACACTGTCACATGACACTGTCAGTGTCACATGACACTCACCTGAAGGTGTGCTGTTTGAAGAGGAAGGCACCAATGTGACCCGCGTCCAGGACCCGTACCTGAGCCCCAGGCCACAGCTCCTTCAGACTGATGACGCTGTCACGGGGGATGTACGCATCCGATTTGGCCACGACAATCACGATGAGGTTCGGGTCGACGGGAATGGAGAAATTGCCGAGGTGCGTGAACTCGTCCATCATGCCCGCCATGAAGTTCAAGGCTGTCTCTCGTTGCTCCGTGTGCGATTCCGTGAGATCCACCAGGCGGCGCTTCAACTGCTGCATCATGTCATCACCCCACCGCTTTTTACTGCCACCACCATGAGGTGGCGGCACCTGTTCTTTCTTTGTTGCTGCATCAGTGCTGCTACCTAGTGCATCTTTATTGTTATGGTTGGTTTTGTCCGAGTTGCCAGTTTTGTCCGAGTGACCCCCGTTGTGTATGACCCCGTTGTTGGCGGAGACGTTCCAGTGAGTCTGCATCTCCTGGAGGCTGGAGGGGTAGGACCGGGCAAACTCCTGCCCCGCCATGAATGCTGTGTTCTTGCGGTCCTGCATCAACATACAGTAGGTCTAGCAGAGCTATTGCAAAGGGAGCTCTGGGATTTAAATCTGGCCATTTTCAAAATTGACAGAGCCCTGTCACCGATGGAACCAGTTACATTCTATCTCGCTCCCAGATGTCACCCAATCTCACACACCTCGTAGATTTAGCGCAATGTTTCAATGAAAAACTACAGCATGTATAATATCTCTAGAATGTCACAAAAGTAAAATTTTGTAGAAACATTTGTTGTAGGACATGCCATGTCGCAGCAGTAATGTAAAATATCCATGTATTTAACCGTTATTAACATTTCTAGTAAAAGGCAAAGCTAGACACAGATCTCACACATAATTTTGACTGTGACGTAACCAAACAACGTCATCAGTTGTCAGCCTCTCTTTGGCTGAAGTTTTATCTCCTATAAAGTAGTACAGTGGCAAATATTTGGTTTACAGTTTTGTAACAATGAACCAATTTGTTTTGCTTACACAACGTAAGCAAAACAAATTGGTCCAATGCGTGTGACGGTGCTGTCAATATTTAACATGGCACGGGTCGAAAGAGAACCAGCTCTATGGTCTATTGGCTGTGACTATGGTCTCCTGACACCTGCTCATTCGTACAGTGAAACCTCACTTAATGTGACTTCAGTAACACAGACACCTCAGTAACACAGACACCTCAGTAACACAGACACCTCAGTAACACAGACACCTCGCACACTGAACACGTATCAAAATGTCAATTGGAATCATTATCGCAATAATCAAATATCTTTCAAGAAAGGACAAATTGGTAATTTACCTTGGTGCTTGGTACAATTGCATTATTCATGTTAAAATGGTACTAAGCCTAAGGCGTCATTAAGATTTTCTGAAGTATATAATCTTGTAACCAAATACACAGACAAAGCCATTTGAACAAAGAGTACAACCAATACAAGAAATGACCCACCCCGACTCATCACTCCTGCTGCCCCACAGGGTGGGACTTCCTCCTGAGACTAGTAGAGGAAGCCGGACACAGTATAAACCACAAAGACACGCAACGCTGGAGAGAGTAAGTATATGACGGAGAAATGTATAGATAAAGAGAATAATTCATACATTCTCTGGTGAGTGGATGCGTTGGACGAACTCCTGCTCAAAGGTGGTGTCACTCCGGTACTGCTCCTGGAGCAACTTCCACGGGATAGCACCACTCATCACCCCCTGCAACAACAACACAACCACTCATCACCACACTGCAATAACAACACAACCACTCATCACCCCCTGCAACAACAATGCAAACACTTTACCTCTGCAACCACAACACCACTCATCACCCCCTGCAACCACACAACCACTCATCACCCCCTGCAACCACACAACCACTCATCACCCCTGCAACCACACAACCACTCATCACCCCCTGCAACCACACAACCACTCATCACCCCCTGCAACCACACAACCACTCATCACCCCCTGCAACAACAATGCAAACACTTTACCTCTGCAACCACAACACAACCACTCATCACCCCCTGCAACCACACAACCACTCATCACCCCCTGCAACCACACAACCACTCATCACCCCCTGCAACCACACAACCACTCATCACCCCCTGCAACCACACAACCACTCATCACCCCCTGCAACCACACAACCACTCATCACCCCCTGCAACAACAACATAAACACTCTTTACACCTGCAACAATAACATATCCACTCATCACCCCGTTCAACAACAACATAAACATTCTTTACACATGCAACAATAACACAACCACTCATCACCCCTGCAACAATGACACAACAATTCATTCCCCTTACATAAATAACACAACCACTAATCACAGCTTGCAACAACAAAAGAATCACTCATCACCCCCTGCAACAACAACAACAACACAACCAATCATCACCCCATGCAACAACAACACAACCAATCATTACCCCATGCAGCAACAACACAACCAATCATTACCCCATGCAGCAACAACACAACCAATCATCATCCCATGCAACAACAACACAACCAATCATCACCCCATGCAACAACAACACAACCAATCATTACCCCATGCAACAACAACACAACCAATCATCACCCCATGCAACAACAACACAACCAATCATTACCCCATGCAACAACAACATAACCAATCATCACCCCATGCAACAACAACACAACCAATCATCACCCCATGCAACAACAACACAACCAATCATCACCCCATGCAACAACAACAACACAACCAATCATCACCCCATGCAACAACAACACAACCAATCATTACCCCATGCAGCAACAACAATCTAAACATTCTACCCCTGTAATAATAACAAAACCAGTAATCACAGCTTGCAACAACAGCACAACTACTCACCACTACCCTGCAGCAACAACAATACAACCAATCATCACCCTATGCAGCAACAACATAAACATTCTACCCCTGTAACAATAACACAACCACTAATCACCCCTGCAACGACACAAACACTCATCACTGCCTGCAACAACAACACAATCACTCACCACCATCCTGGGGTGTATGTGGGGGATGTATGTGGGGGATGTATGTGAGGTGTGTAGTGGGGTGTATGTGAGGGTGTATGTGAGGGTGTATGTGAGGGTGTATGTGAGGTGATGGGGGTGTATGTGGGGTGTGGGGGTGTATGTGGGGTGTATGTGAGGGTGTATGTGAGGGTGTATGTGGGGGATGTATGTGAGGGTGTATGTGAGGGGTGTATGTGGGGTGTATGTGGGGTGTATGTGAGGGTGTATGTGAGGGTGTATGTGAGGGTGTATGTGAGGGTGTATGTGAGGGTGTGGGGGTGTATGTGAGGGGTGTATGTGAGGGTGTATGTGAGGGTTATGTGAGGGTGTATGTGAGGGTGTATGTGGGGTGTATGTGAGGGGTGTTGTGGGGGTTGTGGGGTGTATGTGAGGGGTGTATGTGAGGGTGTATGTGAGGGTGTGGGGGTGTATGTGAGGGGTGTATGTGGGGGTTCTGTGGGGGTGTATGTGAGGGTATATGTGGGGGTGTATGTGAGGGGTGTGTGGGGGGTTCTATGTGGGGGTTCTATGTGGGAGTTCTATGTGGGGGTTCTATGTGGGGGTTCTATGTGGGGTTCTATGTGGGGGTTCTATGTGGGGGTTCTATGTGGGGGTGTATGTGGGGGTTCTATGTGGGGGTGTATGTGGGGTTCTATGTGGGGGTTCTATGTGGGGTTCTATGTGGGGGGTGTTCCTGTACCGTGGTGAAGGCTGTGGAGGCCGTGGACCAGGAGAGACAGGGGATTAGAGCGATCGGCTTCGGCCAGTTCGTTGCTGCTAGTGATGCCATCTGGAGGAGAATCAAATCACTGGTCAGAAATAAAATATACTCGGGTATGCAATGTCTACAGCACCCAAAGTTTGGCATAAGTTACAAAGTATGTCTTGGATAATCAGATCAATTGTTTTTTTAACACAGCAGTACTTCCAGACACATATTTCATGGAAACCCAGCAAAGGTTGGTTCAGAGGAACAAACATGTTTAATAGTTACCAACAATGTCTAAATCTGACTTTTGATGGCCGTCCTTGCAAACCCAATTGTTTCTAATTTTGACAATCAATAATATATACAGAGTAACATAAATAATCATGTGCACAGTGTATAACGAATAAGCTGAATGAATGGTGATATATTATTAGTTCAAACATGACACAGTTTGATGAAACAATGGAGAGGAGAGAACTAATGTAGTGAAGTGAGTGGGAGAAGAATGGGTTTCCAAAGACGGATGCCCGGGGAGGGGAAAAGAGGGGAGGATGACGTAGACTGTGATGAGAGGGATGTACAGAGATCGGTAGGGAGTGGAGTGGAAAATAAGGGTTAAAGATAAATGGAAGGGGAAATGGCTGGAGGAAACAGTTACAGGTTCAACTCTAACTGTATTCCATTATTCCAAGCACCCAAGTTTTGCAAAACATTGAACCCTGCAGATGTACAAACACAGGAGAAAAGAAAACAGAAATCAAGACTCGGCACTGAAGCCAGGATCATCCCTGACCGATATGAAAACAAGAGAACAAAACATATGCATGTGAAAACAATGTGAGTTCTGCCATACATGTCCTCCCATTGAGATGCCCGTGAGTCCAAGAGGTCCCAGGCCTTCCCGCTCGCACCAGTGCAAGAGAGCGAGAGATTCCAGCACCAGAGCTCCACCCATCACAAACAGATCCGACACGTTGTGTAGGTTCGACCGTCTACAACAAGACACTCTTATTATACGTCCAAGTATTATATCGGGACACAGACAATGTTGAACTTGCTAACTAATTTGACTGGTTAGAGTTTCACATAACTTACCACACACCCTGGCTAATCACAAAAAATATCTGAATGAATGAAATATGGGGAGGTGGGATATTGACTGTTTGCTACAGTAATTAATCAGCCTCACTTGTCATACAGGGAACTTTAATGAAAAACAGTTTATTACTTTATGTTAGCTTGATCAGTATTGACTACTTTATCTTGTCATTTAAAATAAATCAATGCTTGTTATGATAATTCAATTAGTCTGAAATGGGAAGTGGACAGATGAAAATATATAAAATAATAAAAATAATGTTACTTACAATTGTTGTTTCGGCTTCCTCAGACCATCTGTGCAGAATCAAGGAAATAAATTCTGAAAATTACTGTAACATTTTAACCTATTTGTTAGTTTCTGTGAAAGATCTCAGAATGACACACACCTCCCAAAATGTTGTTTGACAATTTATTCAAAATATATGTTAAATGTGCAACTTTTCTGACAACTGGTTGGCTTCAGCAAGTAGAGTGCCCAGGTGGACCATGGGTGACTAAGTCTTCAACAAAAGTTTGCATATAAGACTGTCGTCTTTGAGGTTCCTTCAGACTGGTGGACACTGCAGGTCTTCTAGACGGCCAAATATATGTTCTTCCACGGATGTCTCTCTGTTTTCACCCAACATTGTGTGAGTTCTACCTAGAACTGTTCCATTGTTGCCACATTGCTTACAATGTAAATTGTTAAACATGCTGTCAACCATTAACAAATATATCAGTGACCAACATCCTCTGAAATTATGATAAAAATAGAGAAATAGAGCAGATGATCTTTACATATTTCGTGATTAAAGTTTTGCTATTTGTCTTGCTGACACAGATGTACACATAGGGTTCTATGACACACTTAAACATTTACTAAAAATGTCTGCTGCATTACCATGCATCTAAAATATATACATATGGTATTCTAATATATAACTGACATAACAAATATTAACAAGATGGTGGACTAAGTCAGCCGTGGAAGGATACAGTAAGGGTTCTCAAGGATGATGGAGCCAATGCCAGCCTCCTTCAGCAGTGGCCGTGCCATGAGGGTCCTCCGCCGCCAGTAGAACTGACAAACAACAAACACGTCTACATTTGTGGTACTTGTGACTGTCCTATCACCTTGCGACAGCCACACTCTAGACTGTTGACACCGTGCAACTACCAAACACCAGAATCAACATCAAATGCATCACTGCAAGAACCTGCAAAACTACACTGGCCATAGGTCTACTAATTATTTATAATAAAATGAACATTACCACAACAAATAATAAAACATAATTATGTGAAAGATATACTCACATGATCCCCAGTGCCAGCTAGATGATACTCACATGATCCCCAGTGCCAGCTAGATGATACTCACATGATCCCCTGTACCAGCTAGATGATACTCACATGATCCCCAGTGCCAGCTAGATGATACTCACATGATCCCCTGTACCAGCTAGATGATACTCACATGATCCCCTGTACCAGCTAGATGATACTCACATGATCCCCTGTGCCAGCTAGATGATACTCACATGATCCCCTGTACCAGCTAGATGATACTCACATGATCCCCGGTGCCAGCTAGATGATACTCACATGATCCCCAGTGCCAGCTAGATGATACTCACATGATCCCCTGTACCAGCTAGATGATACTCACATGATCCCCAGTGCCAGCTAGATGATACTCACATGATCCCCTGTACCAGCTAGATGATACTCACATGATCCCGGTGCCAGCTAGATGATACTCACATGATCCCCAGTGCCAGCTAGATGATACTCACATGATCCCCTGTACCAGCTAGATGATACTCACATGATCCCCAGTGCCAGCTAGATGATATTCACATGATCCCCAGAGCCAGCTAGATGATACTCACATGATCCCCATGCCAGCTAGATGATACTCACATGATCCCCAGTGCCAGCTAGATGATACTCACATGATCCCCAGTGCCAGCTAGATGATACTCACATGATCCCCAGTGCCAGCTAGATGATACTCACATGATCCCCAGTGCCAGCTAGATGATACTCACATGATCCCCAGTGCCAGCTAGATGATACTCACATGATCCCCAATGCCAGCTAGATGATACTCACATGATCCCCAATGCCAGCTAGATGATACTCACATGATCCCCAATGCCAGCTAGATGATACTCACATGATCCCAATGCCAGCTAGATGATACTCACATGATCCCCAGTGCCAGCTAGATGATACTCACATGATCCCCAGTGCCAGCTAGATGATACTCACATGATCCCCTGTACCAGCTAGATGATACTCACATGATCCCCTGTACCAGCTAGATGATACTCACATGATCCCGGTGCCAGCTAGATGATACTCACATGATCCCCAGTGCCAGCTAGATGATACTCACATGATCCCCTGTACCAGCTAGATGATACTCACATGATCCCCAGTGCCAGCTAGATGATATTCACATGATCCCCAGAGCCAGCTAGATGATACTCACATGATCCCCAGTGCCAGCTAGATGATACTCACATGATCCCCTGTACCAGCTAGATGATACTCACATGATCCCCAGTGCCAGCTAGATGATATTCACATGATCCCCAGAGCCAGCTAGATGATATTCACATGATCCCCAGTGCCAGCTAGATGATACTCACATGATCCCCAATGCCAGCTAGATGATACTCACATGATCCCCAGAGCCAGCTAGATGATACTCACATGATCCCCAGTGCCAGCTAGATGATATTCACATGATCCCCAGTGCCAGCTAGATGATACTCACATGATCCCCAGTGCCAGCCAGATGATATTCACATGATCCCCGGTGCCAGCTAGATGATATTCACATGATCCCCGGTGCCAGCTAGATGATATTCACATGATCCCAGTGCCAGCTAGATGATATTCACATGATCCCCGGTGCCAGCTAGATGATACTCACATGATCCCTGGTGCCAGCTAGATGATACTCACATGATCCCCGGTGCCAGCTAGATGATACTCACATGATCCCCGATGCCAGCTAGATGATACTCACATGATCCCCGGTGCCAGCTAGATGATACTCACATGATCCCCGGTGCCAGCTAGATGATACTCACATGATCCCCAGTGACAGCTAGATGATACTCACATGATCCCCGGTGCCAGCTAGATGAATAACAACCGGCTTCTGTGGCCCTGTCCACTTCTTTGGGAAGACAGCTTGAAATCTGCACATTCACAACAAATGTCCCTGAACCTTTTCATCTACTAACCAGCTGCTGACCAACAAGAACACATTTGACACTTGACAACAAATAAGTAACACCTTTGCTTTAAATGTTGAAACTCACACTGCTTATTTCCACTGTGAAATGTTTAAATAGTTCTGGTAAATAACATCATAATACAATTTTAAAAAATTGGTTTGAAAGGACCCAGTCAAAGTTCAACCTTCTGTTCATTTCGTGCTTATTAGTGGAAATGTCTTATTGATTTAGATAGCAGCAAACACCTGTATTTGGAATTAAGGGGACATGCTGACAATGACAGTTCATAAATGCAATCTCAATGATAAGTAACTGAAAATGAAACTAGATACGAAATTGACAACATAGCTGTGTTAGTAATAATTATAACATACACCCACCTTGCAGTTTCCACCTCCTTCGACATGATCCCCGGAATTAGTTCAGAAAATGGTGACCTGAAGTGACCCTCAATGATGCGACAGTGAGCCTGTTGCTCATCCTGGAAACAAACAGCAGATATAATGTTATAGTAAACATTCCAACTCATATATTTCATAAACATTTTACGATAAAATCAACAGCACCATAGATTTTTACCAAAAGTCAGATCTACCTACATTTTCTGAACAAAAAAGCATGTCTACAGGTAAGACAAAGTGAGTGTTACATATGGGGGAGCTGTAGTCAGTACGTCTACCCTCCCACCATACAGCTGTAGTCAGTAGGTCTACCCTCCCACCATATAGCTGTAGTCAGTATGTCTACCCTCCCACCATACAGCTGTAGTCAGTAGGTCTACCCTCCCACCATATAGCTGTAGTCAGTAGGTCTACCCTCCCACCATATAGCTGTAGTCAGTATGTCTACCCTCCCACCATATAGCTGTAGTCAGTAGGTCTACCCTCCCACCATATAGCTGTAGTCAGTATGTCTACCCTCCCACCGTATAGCTGTAGTCAGTAGGTCTACCCTCCCACCGTATAGCTGTAGTCAGTAGGTCTACCCTCCCACCATATAGCTGTAGTCAGTAGGTCTACCCTCCCACCATATAGCTGTAGTCAGTATGTCTACCCTCCCACCATATAGCTGTAGTCAGTAGGTCTACCCTCCCACCATATAGCTGTAGTCAGTATGTCTACCCTCCCACCATATAGCTGTAGTCAGTAGGTCTACCCTCCCACCGTATAGCTGTAGTCAGTAGGTCTACCCTCCCACCATATAGCTGTAGTCAGTATGTCTACCCTCCCACCATATAGCTGTAGTCAGTAGGTCTACCCTCCCACCATATAGCTGTAGTCAGTAGGTCTACCCTCCCACCATATAGCTGTAGTCAGTATGTCTACCCTCCCACCATATAGCTGTAGTCAGTAGGTCTACCCTCCCACCATATAGCTGTAGTCAGTATGTCTACCCTCCCACCATATAGCTGTAGTCAGTAGGTCTACCCTCCCACCATATAGCTGTAGTCAGTATGTCTACCCTCCCACCATATAGCTGTAGTCAGTATGTCTACCCTCCCACCATATAGCTGTACTCAGTAGGTCTACCCTCCCACCATATAGCTGTAGTCAGTAGGTCTACCCTCCCACCATATAGCTGTAGTCAGTAGGTCTACCCTCCCACTATATAGCTGTAGTCAGTAGGTCTACCCTCCCACCATATAGCTGTAGTCAGTACGTCTACCCTCCCACCATATAGCTGTAGTCAGTAGGTCTACCCTCCCACCGTATAGCTGTAGTCAGTAGGTCTACCCTCCCACCGTATAGCTGTAGTCAGTAAGTCTACCCTCCCACCATATAGCTGTAGTCAGTAGGTCTACCCTCCCACCATATAACTGTAGTCAGTAGGTCTACCCTCCCACCGTATAGCTGTAGCCAGTAGGTCTGCCCTCCCACCGTATAGCTGTAGTCAGTAGGTCTACCCTCCCACCATATAGCTGTAGCCAGTATGTCTACCCTCCCACCATATAGCTGTAGTCAGTAGGTCTACCCTCCCACCATATAGCTGTAGTCAGTATGTCTACCCTCCCACCATATAGCTGTAGTCAGTAGGTCTACCCTCCCACCGTATAGCTGTAGTCAGTAGGTCTACCCTCCCACCATATAGCTGTAGTCAGTAGGTCTACCCTCCCACCGTATAGCTGTAGTCGGTAGGTCTACCCTCCCACCGTATAGCTGTAGTCGGTAGGTCTACCCTCCCACCATATAGCTGTACTCAGTAGGTCTACCCTCCCACCATATAGCTGTACTCAGTAGGTCTACCCTCCCACCATATAGCTGTACTCAGTAGGTCTACCCTCCCACCATATAGCTGTAGTCGTAGGTCTACCCTCCCACCGTATAGCTGTAGTCAGTAGGTCTACCCTCCCACCGTATAGCTGTAGCCAGTACGTCTACCCTCCCACCGTATAGCTGTAGCCAGTACGTCTACCCTCCCACCGTATAGCTGTAGCCAGTACGTCTACCCTCCCACCGTATAGCTGTAGCCAGTACGTCTACCCTCCCACCGTATAGCTGTAGTCGGTAGGTCTACCCTCCCACCACATAGGTGTAGTCAGTATGTCTACCCTCCCACCATATAGCGTTCTACTAGGCTTGTTACATAATCTGATTACTGTAACAAAAAAGTGTAATCATACCTCCTTAATGGTAACAGAGTAACTGTATTTTGTTGACGCTGATAGAGTAATGTCTACCTTATTTTTTTACCTTGTCGATGGTGATGGGGTAGTCAGGTGGAACCAACTTGAAGCATTGATCTCGGTCTGAGATTATTTGTCGCCATTTGAACAAGCTGAAATACATGTTGACACTTATCTTAAATCATAACACATCATATTATCATACACTTGATACATTAGTTAACATAGCATATATACAGATTCCATAGGTTCAATTGCATTTCACTGATCACCTCAAATGAATAACTAACATTTTAGATTCTAGGTTGGCTGTTGACGAGTTAATGATCAGATCCTAAGTCAGTTTTGGAGGGTGACTTATTATGCCAATACATTTGGTATATCTCTTGAACAGTTGTGATACAGAAAAGTTACAAGATCTTACAATCAAATACAATGCTTTCAAAGATGTGAAATCTGACCTTCTGAGGTAGCCTGGGTTACCCCAGCCCTTGGTGAAGTAGCGGGATGTGATGATACCGCGAGAGAGGACGTCTAGTTTACTGACCATGTTGGATCTCCTTGGCTCACCAATGCCATCACTGCAACCAAAATATTACCAATGCCATTGCTGCAACCAAAGTATTACCAATGCCATTGCTGCAACCAAAGTATTACCAATGCCATCACTGCAACCAAAGTATTACCAATGACATCACTGCAACCAAAGTATTACCAATGACATCACTGCAACCAAAGTATTACCAATGCCATCACTGCAACCAAAGTATTACCAATGCCATCACTGCAACCAAAGTATTACCAATGCCATCACTGCAACCAAAGTATTACCAATGCCTTCACTGCAACCAAAGTATTACCAATGCCATCACTGCAACCAAAGTATTACCAATGCCATCACTGCAACCAAAGTATTACCAATGCCTTCACTGCAACCAAAGTATTACCAATGCCATCACTGCAACCAAAGTATTACCAATGCCATCACTGCAACCAAAGTATTACCAATGCCATCACTGCAAGTCTGCAACTAAAGTATTACCAATGTCATCATTGCAACTGGCGTATACCCATTGCCAATCACAGCAACCAAGAATTACCAATGCCACTGCAACCAAGGTATTACCAATGCCATCACTGCAAGTCTGCAACTAAAGTATTACCAATGCCATCATTGCAACTGGCGTATACACATTGCCAATCACACCAACCAAGAATTACCAATGCCACTGTAACCAAGGTATTACCAGTGCCATCCTTCAACCAAAGTATTACCTATGTCATTACTGCAACCAAAATATCAAGACTGCAACCAAAATATATCCAAGGGTAGAACTACTGACTACCGGGGGTAGTCCGTAGCTAATACAGAGAAGGGCACACTATAAACATTATATTAACTATATATATATATATATATATATATATATATATATATATATATATATATATATATATATTATAGTCAGTTGTCTAGTAAAGCTCTGCGTGTGTCATCCACCACATTGGTCCCCTAACCCTAACCCATTCACATGCCTGGATGTAACTTAATTCCACGTCATTAAACAGTGATGAATTGTTGCCAGTGAACAACTGGCTGCAGAAGCAAGTTTCATTTACTAATAAATTATGACATTTTCTTAGGCATAGCCACCAGGTATAAACTTGTGTGGGACAGTGTGCATTATTTATAAGTTTAGCACTTCTTTGATGGGTATAATTTTCCACAGTATGCTATTTTTATTACCATAATAATGGAGCAGTCTTTACACAATTAATCTGAGATAAATTTCCGGAATGATTATGGAAATTACGAAATGGTAAGCAGCTCTGTATCTGGTAGAGTGATACCAGTTAAGGAACACAATTCGTTTCCATTCTGAAACAAGACACACACTGTGACAATGGAGAGATAGTGCCTGACTGACTGCGTTAACGTCTGGTAGACACTGTTTTCTTAATAAAATTGTTGTGACTTAAATTTATGTTATAACGTTTTATGTTTGCATGATTATAAAGTAAATCTTTTGGACTTTGGAGGACTAGTAAACTTTTATCCTTACTAGTCCTGATATCTACCCCTGATATAAAAAAAAATTGATGCCACCAAAATATCAGAAGTGCTGTCACTGCAATCAAAGCATTACTGCAACCAAAGTCTAACCGATGTCAGCACTGCAATCTAAGTGCCATCACTGCAACCAAAGTATCACCAACACTATCACTGAAACGATTTTTGATAAGTAGATTTATATTATAAATAATAATTATAAGTTCCTAAAATTAAATGTGTGGTAAATTATGTTGCATCTGGAGTGAGAAATTATAGTATAAGTATTGCACGGTGTCTGGTAACTGTACAGCGTGTATTTAGTTGTGCAAAACAATTATAACCCCTAGTCTAGTGCTCAACAGCCCAGGGATATAGAACAAGTGAGTACAGTATCTACGTGAGTAGTATCATTCAAGTAGGCCCTTTACAACAACAATAGTCAATACTCATTATACCCGGCGCGGGTCGCGAAGTTGCCACAACGCTGTTGACCTCAACAAATATTTTTCGTGCACGAACTGCATAAATAAAAACGCGTGTGTCACACTGGTATGACCTTTTTCTGCACAACTGATTAACGACGTACCATCACAGTCGTCGGTGGATAAAGATAACCTTTTACCATCGGTCGAGCTAGGGCAGAAGGTGGATGTTAAGTCTCGGTTACCCAGGTCATCGAGGTAGGGAGCATTAATTTACGAATACGGCACATTTTCGTATTTCACAAATCGAGAACTTGTACTTATTTAGTTCATATTATTTATACGTTAAATGTAAGTATTTCAAAAACTATTTATATTAGTTATTTATGTGCATGTGTAGTTATTGAAATATAAACATTAGGAAAGACGTTTCATGTATAAACATACATTTATCACCACAAAACTGTTTATCGCCCACGTTGCAACATTGCATATTTATGCTAACTTTTTGCAGAATTCTCAAGATGCTGCAACCCATTATACAGAAATTGCAGATGAAGCGTATCATCTTGGCTAGTGGATCACCAAGAAGGAAAGAAATTTTACAAAATATGGTACGGTGAAACATTAAATTATTATATTTATATATTTTAAGAATATAATTATGTATTTAATTATGATAGTAATAATTATGTATGTATCCGTGCGGTCACAGACTGGGCGTTTATTTGTAATTATTATTATCATAGTGGTATATTCCAAATATATATTATATTATACACACATGCATAAAGGCATTGACATCGTAAATCCACTGGTTAAATCTTTGGTTCCCATCATCATCACCCGGCAAGCCGCTGATCAAAGTGATGTTTTTCAAGTATATATACACACACATATATATACAAATATATATACACAAATATATATATATGTATATATATATATATTATATATATATATATACAAATATATATACACAAATATATATATATATTTCATCAATAGCTACACCTGGTATATATATATATATATATATATATATATACATATAATATATATATGTGTACAAATATATATTTATTTTGTTATTTATAATATATTATTACTTGTGAAACAAGCCCATCTGTCGACATTGTAATAAATGAGTACCTACCCTATCTGTTATGCAGTATTTGTAGTGTGACTTAATAATTCCAATATAAATTCTTCATTGCGACCAATTTTAGGCATCCTAACTTGATGCATTTTTGTTGTCCTCTCTTTTTCATGCCAAAAACAGTGAGATAAATGAGTAATTATTACCAATACTGGTATGTTTAATTACAACAAATTATAGGGGCTGAAGTTTGAAGTGGTTCCGTCAACATTTGAAGAGGACCTAGATAAAAGTTCCTTCTCCCATCCCTATGAATATGTGATGGAGAATGCAAAACAGAAAACATTAGAGGTGGCCAAGCGCCTGTCATCTGATCAGGTCTGTGACTCTGTATCCTTCTCCCACCTGGCAGACTATTTTGAAATAATAACATTACATATACTACTATAATATTTATTAGATTCATATAATATTGTATATCAGGAATACATCATGCAAATAATATCTATAACTGTATTCATATTCGAATGTAATTATCCAATTTCTTTGTTCATTATTAATTAGTAAATGAACCAACTAGTATACGAACAAAGTAGTTTCTTGACAGGTAAATCATTTACTAACTAATTCATGTTTATTCAGTGGCTAGGAAGTTGGAAGTTTCAATTATTAGTATACTAAGTATTATTATATTATTAAGTATAATTATTATATTATATATATAATTATAAGTAGGTTTCAGTTATAAACAATACATGTGACATGTGTTGTACGGCCAAAATTCAGGTGTACATAATGACTAATAATATATTTATGTTGCTTGATGTATAGCATTAATTATTGTGTTTATATTAATATTTTTTCTGTTTACAGTTATTTATCCAGTAAAGTCGTAACTTGTAAATCCAGACATATACTGAAGATGAATGTGTCTTGGTTAATAAGATCACAATGTAATAACATTGATGTTTTTCAGCGATGTCCTGACCTGCTGATAGGTGCCGACACTGTTGTCGCAATGGAGGATGAGATATTTGAGAAACCTACAAGTAAACAAAAAGCTTTTGAAATGCTTTCCAGGTGATACAGCTGCCTTATTTAATTAATAAAACATAGTCATACCTGGTATAATGTTTTGGTATTAAAATGTTTTTCTTTTTGAAACACTGTTATTATTATCACAAATTGTTGCGCTAATAAGTAGCTGAACATTATCAATTTTGTCAGTTACTTTAACTCACAAATATGACATACTGCATATAATGTATAACTTAAAAGCTGAAATGTTCTTAACTGGATTGTAGTTTTATATAGTGTCTTGATATTTTACTCATCGTACTTGTACTAGCTGATGTGTTATTTGTCATCAAATAAATAAACAGTTTTTCTATATTGTATCATTTCCTTTGCAGGTTGAGCGGGAGAACACACACTGTCTACACCGGTGTTGTACTTGTGACACCAGACACAGGTCTGACTCTGACACTTTACAATGTTTCATGTTTATTGTTGGAAGGTTACAAAGTCCCCAAACAAATGTAGCATTACATATTGGTGGATGTTAGTTTGGTCTTCACTGTGCAAATACTGTTCCAGTGGTGACACCCAGTGAGTGGAACATGTATCAGTACACATTGACATTACCAGGAATGGCCACATCCTCACATGTCAGGTGGCTCTGCTGGCCACATTAGTCTCAGGGCCCCTGGCAGATCACTTTGAGAATGCAGTTAAGGTCAGCCAATAATATTGCATGCTGGGAAGTTTTCATTTCACCCATGCACTGTTTATTTTACATGCAATGTTTGGGAAATAGAACTTATTTTAAAATGCAACACTTTGCAGACAGCTGTTCATGACAATAACTCATGTTGGGATAAATGGAATACCTGAAGTCGAGGGTTTCTTCTTTGAAATGGGGCAATAAACAGAGCAGGGTCATATAGCCATGACATGTCAGTTAGGTGATGATGTATATTTTATGCTTCATGAATATGGGAGAATTGACATGGTACATCCATAGCGTCTCACATCAGTGTTGTGTGGTCCTATCTTACAGACTGTGTTGTTAACTGCAGATGACTTGAAGACTGGCACAGACCAATTCCACGTGAATGCATTTCACGAAGCCACAGATGTCAAATTTGGAATACTCCCTGATGAGGTCATACAGGCTTACATTGCAACTGGAGAGCCAATGTGAGTGGATTTGTTTTCGTAAATGATACTTTGTTTACATCTTTCTCACTGTGGTCACTGCCCTCTCCCACTCTCTACTTGCTCCTTTTTCTCTACCCCTGTGTTGTTGAGGTGAGAATAAACTCTCTACCCCCTCTCTCCAAGTCCCTTCCTGCTCTCTCCCATCCCTTCCTGTTCCTTCAGTCTCTCCCCATTCAATCCCTGCACTTTCCCCCCGCCTCACCCTACCCTTTCACAGCTCTGTTTATGCTCTGTCAGTCTCACCAGTACCTTGCTGCCCCCTCTCTCTGTGTGTCCGTCCGTCCGTCCGTCCGTCCGTCCGTCCGTCCGTCCGTCCGTCCGTCCGTCCGTCCGTCCGTCCGTCCGTCCGTCCGTCCGTCCGTCCGTCCGTCCGTCCGTCCGTCCGTCCGTCCGTCCGTCGCTCTCGCTCGCTCGCTCACTCTGTCCTTGTCCCTCTGTCCTTCTGTCCCTCTGTCCCTCTGTCTCTCGCTCTCGCTCTCGCTCTCGTCTCGCTCTCGCTCTCGCTCTCGCTCTCGCTCTCGCTCTCGCTCTCGCTCTCGCTCTCGCTCTCGCTCTCGCTCTCGCTCTCTCTCTCTCTCTCTCTCTCTCTCTCTCTCTCTCTCTCTCTCTCTCTCTCTCTCTCTCTCTCTCACAATGCACTACTTTGCAGTTCAGTTGTTCTGTTTGATGATGTGTTTGTGTTTATCACAAGTGTCAGCCCCAGAACTGTCCCCAGAGACATGTAGACACACGTAGACACATGTAGACACATGTAGATACATGTAGATACATGTAGACACATGTAGACACATGTATTGTAGTTTTGCTTGCAGGGATAAGGCAGGAGCCTATGGGATCCAGGCAGTGGGAGGGTCCTTGGTCGAGGCCGTCCATGGAGACTACTTCAATGTTGTTGGCTTCCCTCTGCATCACTTTTGCAAACAGCTTCTTCGTCTGTACTCCACAGAAACAGAATCTCGACATGTCTTCACACATCATGACACGTCTTGACACACGCCATGACATCACTCAAGAGCATACATATGACACTCATTTTTATTGTAATAATTCAGTATAGCAATCAAAAAATATCCTTGAATGTTGACTATTTTACTTGTAGTGGAAATAAATATCGCTGCCATTTATCTGGTAAGTACAAATTTGCCAGAACTGTTTTGTGACGCTTCAGAAGCTATAGTGGATTGTATAAAAACTTCTTTAAATAAAAATTAATAAAATGCTGCCTCAAAACTTGCTGAGACACTGTGTCTAACTGTCTGTACTGTAGACTACTACATACATAATAAGTATTACGATAGGAACATAAATCATGCAGAGTTGAGCATCTTGGTTGGCTTCACTAGAAATTCAACTGTACACAATATGATCATAATAATCTGTAATATTCCATTATAATGGCCAACACATATATGGCAAAAATTATTTAGCAATGATGAAATGCAAAAATTCAAAATTTATATTAATGTTAGGAAAACAGACTTCTTCATCTTCAATATCAAGTAAAATGTAAAAATTATTGTGATTCTGAAGTGGCTGTCAAACGACTAATATTTCATCACTGTTTGATATTGCACAAATCTGCTTCAGTAAACGTATTTATAAAAATTTAGCAATATTGTAAGATCAAGTGAAAATACTTGTATACATGTATTATTTCACCTGAAATTTACCTGTTAACTTTGCTTACCTTGGCATAGCCATCTATCTGTCTTCACCAGCCCGTTTATCAAGAGGTCATTCTGTGCTTGGTTTTCAAAGTTTAAAAAAAAGTAGTTATTTGATTGTAATTAATTTCAGTATGGATAATATTGTTAATTGACAGATAATTTTGTGAATTCAATGTCATTGTCCAGTCATTCTCCATGTAGCTGTTTCAAGTTGTTTATGGGACATGGTAGTGCAGTGACAAGACAATCTCGGCTTTCTTCTGGTTCTATTTCTGTAGCCAGACACAAGATAGTTTAAGACTGGAAATTACTTGTTTTTAGTCTGGTCCTGTAGTTGACAGATTTGATAATTGTGGCATGTGGGTATATTTTGTTACACTTTACCGTGTGTGTGTGTGTGTGTGTGTGTGTGCATGCGTGCGTAGTAAGCATGAGAGTGGGTGAGAGAGAGAAATGGAGAGGGATAATTCTGAAGACATTTCACAGAAATCTTCCGTTAATAATTCATTCTTTTAATAAGGACAGAATCAGTAAAGTTCCTATAGTATTCCACTGTAAGGAGGTAAAACCACGACATGTTAGAAGCAAACAAAAATACTTTATTGAATACCACCATCCACGTACAGTATAACAAAACTGCATTCAGGCCGAGATAAAACAACGACAGTAATTACATCATGATGATCGCACTCCCCTCACACGTCATATTAACATTAAATTAACATGGAAAATCGCTTTAAAAGATCAATAAAAGAGATCCCATTATCATACAAATATCAATAAATGGAAAACACAGACACGACACGAATCTAACAGGTAAAGCAACTACAGGACATATTGGCACTGCTCGCTATGGCTGTCATTACAGAACCGCCAAATCAGCCACCTGGTGAGGAACATGTGCACCACAGCATTGGCTTCAATTCAGAAATTGCTTTGTTGAACAATGTCCTTTTCTGCGACTGTGAGATTCTGTGTGAAATTACAAAAAAATTAAACATTGGTATTTTCAAAATTCCATTTAACAAACCGGCCCAAAATTACTTTGCTGGGGTTAGGACAGTGTCCTTGAAACCATATCACTGCTTCAGACATTGTCACAGTGTGAATAAGTACAAGTAATATGTCACATTAAGAGCATCACTGGATAATGTCACAGATGGCACAATGCAGAGATCTGCACTACTCATTAGCATATATTAATGTCACAATTAACTGGTTATTTCAGTCAACTGAATGTCATTGTAAAATATAATGGCACAATTTGCACACACAAACACTGTATGAGCAATATCAATGCACAGGCAATGGTAGAAATATAAGGTACATATCAAGTGTCATATAACTGCAACAGTTAGATACTTTAAGGATATTGATGAAAATACAACAAACCGGTTTCTTTTAAACAGTACTAAGTACTAAGTCTCAAGCCAGACAGCGACCAGATTAATTTGAGATGGGCATGATCAAAGCCATGATTAATGGTAACACACCATCACGGTTCACAAACAACAGAACATACGTTGGCTTGCAGAGACAATGACGTCCATGAGACAGTGTCACGGGCAAGTGGCTGGACCCTGGTGTCTACAGCGAACAACTGAACACAGCAACGCATGATTTCACAGCACAAGCAAAACTGCAACCGTCCAATAGTCTCGTTGCTTACAATAACACAACACTTAAAAACACGGCTCCCGCTGATTTGGCACAGAAAGCAGCATCTTTTTAAACATTGGAAGCATAATTATTTCACAACGTAACATTCAGCCATAGTACAGCGTTTGTATCTCTCACAATACCAGAAATCGAGAGACCAAAGCCAAGAAAAATTGAAGATGGTGTCCCAGAATCATTGGACACCAAGTTGCATTACCGTGTGCAAACTTCATAACATTTCAGATCACATGACTATGGGTCACATGATTGTAGCCTTAGTAATAGTATCATTATGTCGGGGGGATATTTCAAGTACATGCCACAGAAAGAATCATTACAGCAACCAGTGACAGAATCTTCCAGCATGTGCTATATTCACACAAGGTCAATTTAGAACTGTACCAAACTCGACAAGCTCTAGTTGCCAATCGCAAGTGACTTTTGAGATTTTTTAACTGAACTCTAGCTGAAACATTGGAAATAACTGGCCTAATATCCAACAAAATGTAACAACTATCCCTCCACCAGCTACAGGTACAAAACTAACTAACCCAAACTACATAACGAATACGTTACTGAACAGGAACCAACAGTGTTGGATCGTTGCCATTTGTTCAGTCAGAGATTGCACCGATCGAGTTATGAAAAACTTGTGTCATCCATACCAACAAATCTACTCCGAAAGTATAAATAACTATTATTAAAATGAACACAATAATCCTATCGACGCACCACGTAATGAGCAAGAGAGAGTGCATTTTCCCATTGAATATCAGTCACGAATTACTTGCTGCATTGCGAACACAAGGGCTGATCATATGCCTACTCTACGGCAATCATCAACACAGCCATAAAAAGATCCCTGTGAGCATGATTAAAACAGAGGTATTAAACACCACCTTGTATTTCTATTGGCTTGACCGCATCCAAATACATAATCAAGGTGTCACTTTAGCATCAGGACAAACAATACAAAATTCCAAAGTTACTGGTTCAAATGTCCCCAATGATAAAATAGAATCAATATACAAAATGCTCTAAAAATTCTCAACAGCCAGATAGCAATTTCAGAAATGCAAGAACTAAACAGGACCGTCCAGTTTCTTTGCACTGACTAAACAACCTTTCAGTTTTTAACTAGCAACCTACAGATAAGATTAAAACGTATTATGCATCTGATCATAGCCACATATCCATGTTGCGCCTGGAATGGAATATGGAAAACATCGGTATAAAATTGCATAGTGGCTCATAACTTTTGTGCACTTGCATATTCGTCTGTCCAACTTATTATCACATGATGAAGCCCCACGAAGCACTGCTCTCAATGTAATTAACACGAAAACGCAGCCTGGATTTCAGGGAATCAAACAGCCAAAAAACTTTGACCCCAGAACTGCCAACAGGAGCCAAATGCGACAAATCATAGCAAACGGTAACTCTAACTAGCGGCAAACATTGCAGACACCCTACGTCACAATAACATGTTACTTTGGTTAAAACACCGAACTAAACCGACAACCAATCATGATGCTTCCGTACAACACAACCTTTTGCCCCGAAAGCCAACGTTACCACAGTTACGGCACAAACATGGTTCAGGCAATCAACAATGTGACAACTTTCACTGCAATGTGCACAAGTATTTGAAATACACCAACATCATATGTGAAATACCGCTTACAATTTACCAAACCGTCAATAACACAAGCAAATTGTCAAATATGGAAGGCACTATACTGTCGGTAAGCTAACAATTAGAAATTGCACACATAGGAGCCATTGAGTGATTTCAAATAAATATCATATAACTAAAATGTGCTTTGCCTTACTTGCATCAACAGAACGCAACAATTGAAAATACTGGCAATTTTACATGAAAACTACGTGTAAAATATGAAACAAAACACACCCTAGCACTAAATAACAAAATACGAACAGTCAATGTTTTCATATGTTAACACAGTAAAACATAACAGAGCTTTTTAAGTTATCATCCTTCTAAGAATTCCAAAAATGCAGCAGATAAAAATATTTATAGGTTTTTTCCATAATATAAATTATGAGCACAGTAACGCAACTTGTAACAGTTCATAATAACAAATATTCTAAATACGGGAACGTGATATGAAAACGGTAACACCGGCGTGATGTGATATTCACCTTGCCGTGACTGAGTTAGCATTTCCATAAAATCTGAGCATGCCCCATTGGTGAATTACCTACTCGAATAAGAACGCTGCCCTACGCTTACTATCCAATGAGACGTCTACATCACAACACGACGGATCTGACAATCATCTTAGTGAAGTTGTCCCATTAGCAGTCCGATTCTTTGCTATCAACACACGAAACATCAAGAAGGGACCAACCATTACAATAGGAAGACAATACAATGTGCCCCGAACATGTATTATAATAACAAGATGATATCGGCGTGATGTGGGTCACACAAGTCAGCCCACAATCGACCATGCGCGTAGAAACTCTGGTACTTTCAGCACCATTACAATAAAAGTAACACAGTTTAATCAAAAACTACCACTACCCTGCATGACTTACACATATATAACCAGTTCAGCAGAAAACGCCACAGCGGCTTGGCTACATTTCTTGCACAAAGATTGTAATAAAAATAATAGCGCTAATAAGCTACTTGTGAAAGAAAATGGAAGACAAGAGACCGTCTGCCAGTATCGTCTGATCTTCCAACAGCAGACAACGTCCAATTACTGTGAACAAAACTACCAGGCCTAAGCTATGGTCTCGGTGCTAATTATTACACGACATATTTTTTCATGATTTTTTCCTTACAAACATTTTTATTACAAAGACATTATCCTATCCATCTACTAGTATGAACCATGTAATAAATTTGAACATGTACAGCTTTCAATTGATCAACAAACAATAGCAAAATACGATTATCATCATTAACACTGTCCACACATAACATCATTTTAAAATTATCATCCATGATTTCATCAAAAGTGGAGATGCGAAACATTAACATCATAACATTTGTTAACTTATTAACGTACGTGTGGACAGCGAGTCATACAAAAATTATAGCAAATTTTCCTATGTTTAAATAATGGTCACCTGACCGCTGCGCCAGACAAAGCAGGCCGCAGTCTCAACAAGCAAAAATAATCTGAAGAAACGGCTCAACACAAAACAATTTGATAACCTTGGACACTGTTTCTACGTAACAACATTTTGAAACCACGCCATAGAAAAATAAACAGTGAACAGTCGACTTGGAAATGTGCAGCTCCAAGACGAGAACTGGCAATGTGAAACCATGGCAACAACAGACCTACCCCAAAGAACACACTCGTGCCCCTAAACTTAAGAACCCCAATCATTGCCAGCCAAACCATTTCTGTCTATCTTCCATGTAACATCAGACAAACTGCAACACCACTACCTACTGAGCTATGCCGACATAAGGAAGCATCCATATCAGTAAAACACAGGGCACTGCATTCTGGGTAAGTTTCCAATTAAAACTCCCCAGTTTGAACGACACCTAGAACGGACTGAACAGCCACCTGGTGCACTCGACCGACAAACTTCTAACAACCAATAAGCAGCACCTCTTTCAACAGCGGATTAGGAAACGCAGGCTACAGACCATTACCCACAATGCATCATCCTAGATGGCACTGTAGCAGCAGCAGTGACACAAAACGTGGCAGGCAGTCAATGCAATGCTGCACAAATCTTGAAGGGGGTTGCCCGTAAAACGTGGAATGACTAGTGTAACACCAATGGCAACAGTGTCAGTAACGAAAACGAACAACAGGGCCACGAGATCAGCTGACTAGTTAATAATATACAGTAGCGGGGCTGAAGGATGAGGAACGAGAGACAAGACGGTTGTCATGCCATGCACCGTCACGCAGGAGGAGTTACGCCCCATCCCACAACAATATCAACATCATAGCACGTTCCTACATGCCTGTTTCACCACTTTCAAATATCGCACAATTCTAACAGGAACTCGGATGGGAGTCTACACTTGGGTTAATGAAAATCTCCATCCACGCTGTTTCTGTATGAAGATATGCCAATTATTTGCAGAAGTCACAACTTGAGTTGCGCAGGTCTTCCAAAATCATAGATATATAAAATGACTGCACATACAGATGAGGTAGCGACACCTAGTGGAGGCGATGGAAAGCGGGTTTGCGCCTCACACACAGCAGTCAATAAAGCAAGCTTAAACAGCTACATACACACACATCAGTAAATACTTCATGTAAACAGCCAAAGTTACGGAGAGGAAATGCTGGATCTTGGCTCCTGCCGTACAACTTGAGCGGCGGTGAGCAAGATAACAAATGGGTGAACGCAAACGAACAAAACATACACACTTGCAATAAATAAGTGACCTCAGGTTAACACAAAACGTTCATTGAGAGACGCGAACGAGGGTGTGACAGTGTCACACTAACATGCTACCACCAGTTAATGATGTTAGAATGTAACACAAACTGCCGAGGACGGCGTGACAACACAAAACAGCGCCACACCACAGCCATGCATGATACAACACGTACGCGCACACACCTGATATGGTTGTGATTAAATGCATCATACTCATGCACATGTTAATATCATCCAACACAAAAAATCTTCAAGGTATTTTTTACATTTTTCTACGAAATCCTTTCCTTTTGGGTAACAAGCTAAGAAAATAACATCTTAAAATTATCAAATGACTTAAGTGTGCTATAATAATGATAACGGTGTATAAAATGCACAACAACATGAGTACTATATCATATGGTTACTACCAAACTAGGTCACCTGAACGATTTCCGTTGCCACATAGCAAAACTCAAACAAGTGTATACACATGGCTGCAGCATAATACTTCAAATGCAGCAAGACCAACAAAACTGTCTTTTCACCACTTCAGCCAAGCAGCAAATACGTACACAATCAGCTTAAAACATGCTCACCGTAAGTTGGTTAAAGCCCAGATTCACTGGTCAGATAAATCACCACCGTTCCTGATTCATATAATTTCTGCCCTCCGCGACAATTGATTCCATGATTTCTGGCTACTAAATTTGTGCCTTGTCTGATTTGCGCCCGTAAATACGAGTGGGCGTCTGCCCATCGTGTAAAACAGATAAAGAATATTGCATCACAAAGGGCTCCATGGTAAGGAGATTATATGGTATACTTCTGTACAATAGATATAGACTATCATTCTTAGAATTTTCATCAGTAAATTCGAAAATTGCCACACTGAAAGCCCACCGGCTCTATCAGTACTGGCCACAGTGGATTTATGCGAGCGGTTCTGTGAATGCATACAATGTCGCACACTGGTTGTTTTTCTTCAAAAAATGGTTATATACTTAACCATTGCATCCCAGCTGAGTTGTACGCAAACACACCAGCTGTAGCAGGGATATCATGTTCCACCAACTGGCACATTTGTAGCGCCTGATTGGCTGTCGACTGTCACATGCCAAGGCAGGCAAGCTGTGCATAACGGTATATGTAGAGACGGTAGTCCTTACTCGCGAGAACGATCGAGCCGTCGTCCATGAGCGTGACGTCGAAGCACTGCGCGTGTTTCACCTTGCTCTCGAGCGCGTTGATCAGCTGTCCCTCCTGTGTGAATATTGTCAGGTTGAAGTTGTTGTGATTGTCCGCAATCAGAATGTCGCCTGTGTTGTTGATGCCAACGCCAATGGGGTAGTTGGTGACGCCCTCGCCCCCGATCTGCCGCACAAACACGCCCTGGTAGGTGAACACCTTGACACAGTGGGCGCGGTTGTCACTGATGAAGATCTCTTCCTTGTCGTTGACGACGACGCCGTTCGGAAACTCGAGGTGTTTCGAGCAGCCGAACTTGTTGAGCACGTTTCCCATCTGGTCGAAGATGATGACACGCATCACCTTGCACTCAACGATGATGATGCGACCCTTGTAGTCGACGGTGACACCGCGAGGGTGCTGCAGAATGTTAGCACCAAACTTGCGTACGAACTGACCGTACTGGTTGTAAATCTGAACCTGGTGTGTCGGGCTGCGCTCCGTCACTACAATATCACCAGACGCTTTCACAACGGCAACACGATTTGGATACAGCAGTTGTCCGTCTCGCTTTCCACATTCACCAAACTGGAACTTGAAACGGCCTTCACGATCGAAGATCTGTATCCGATGATTGTTTGTGTCGGCTACGATGATGTCATTCTGTGCATTGACTGCAACGCCACTCGGCTCTGTAAACTGCCCTTCCATGACACCAAACTCGCCAAACTTGCAGTGATAGATCATCTTCTGGCGTTTGATCTGTGATTTGGGCGGGTAGATGTTCGCAGAGATCAACTTGGTTGTGATGTCCATCATGGGGTCAGCACTCGTCGAGAAAATGTCACCATTCTGGAAGATGTCACCCATCCCACCACTCGACCACTTCTCGTATGGGTTGGTGGTGACGCCATTGCTCAGGAACGTGTCAGTGGAAGGCGGGGGGAAACTGGTCAGACTCGAGTTGGAGGGGAAGTTGTGCTTTGAGTTGAGTAGGCTGCTCGTCTCGAAGTAGTTCTTTCCGCCGTTCGACTGCTGCATGTTATTGCTACGAGGCAGCGGTGGTGCCATTGTTGACGATGGCAGCATTGATGAGTATCCGTTAGGGTAGGACGACATCTGTTGCATGCTGGGACGTCCACCCTGTCCGTTGTCGCCGTTTGCTTGACGGATATAGCCGAATGTGTTGCGGATGCCGACTTGTATCGCCTGGTAGTTGGAGACAAATTCAATGTCGAAGGCGTTGAGTGCATTCGTCTCCGGCGTCTGGGACATGATACTCTGCAGCTTGGAGTCGAGCGTCTTCTTAAACATGAGAACTTCCGTCGTGCTTGCGTGTCTCACTAACTTCTCAATGAACTCGGAGCCACGGAACAGTCGTTCGATCGATTCGGTCATGCGCTGTGCCATCGCACTGAGCGCCACCTGCTTGGCATTGTAGGTCGAGTCGAGCTCCTTTAGCGCGTCCTGTTTGCGGTCCTCCAGCATCGACCGGTAGAAGTTGAACGTGTCATTGATCTCGTTCTCCGCCTTGTGGTAGTGCACCTGGAGGCCATTCGAAGAATGTTCGATGTTCTTCGTCAAGCTGCGCATCTCATTAGCCTTTGACTTCGCCTTCGCAGCAAGTTGCTGCAGAGCTTCAACCTCGCGATGTGTCACCTCACTGAGGTAGTCGTACTCGTGACCTCGCGAGTGCTCCACCAGTGAACACTCCTTACAAATCGGCACGTCGCACGTCTTGCAGAAGAAGCGCAGCACTTCGCTGCGATGTTTAGTGCAGTAGAGCGGCTTCTCCACCACCTTCACGTCTTCCTTTGTGTTGTGCAGCTCTGTCAGAGACAACACGCGGTGCCCCTCGAAGCAGTGCATGAACTTGTGTGCCATCACGCAGTGGGTGCACAGGAAGTTGGCGCAGTCAAAGCAGCGAGCGACTGCGTTCGTGTCGCTGCTCTTACACCCGGTGCAGCTCAGGGCGGCTGTGCTGTCGATTGCTGTCGCTTCAAGGACGTTGCTCACGGCGAAATCCGGCAGGAGTCCAGCGACGCCAACTGATGACAAATATGTCTGCACCCCACATGTCGGACACGCGACCTTGTCAGGCGACTCGAGGATCTTCTCAAGACATGGCTGGCAGAATGTGTGGAAGCAAGAGAGAACTTTGGGAATGGTGTAAGTGTCATGACACAGGCTACATTTGGTGTTTGTCACGCTCTCAGCCTCGCTGTCAGACGAGTTCGATGTTGAACTCGTCGCTGTGTCAGTTGACGATGGTGTCGGTGACTCCATCTTGCCGACGTTGCTCTCGTCACTCGCCGTTGTCATGGTGATAATAGTCGTTGGCATGTGGCAATTGTCGACATCCGTCACGCAAATATCCATTTGTTTCTCTACAAAAAAACACAAGCATGTTTTATTAATTTGTTTTCATTTTTTAAGTGTCATGTCTTGTTCTTATAACATTCAATACATTTGGGTAGCCTAGGCTAGCGCTGTCGATCACCAATTGTGCCTTAGGCGAATCGGCTTGCTATTTGGCGAAAATAAAATAAAACTCTTTCGCCAAATTGGCGAAACGTTATTTTGACGTTATCAGCAGTACATGACTGCATTATTCAGCGCCCGGTTCTGTTGAAGTTGCCTAAATGACCGCACATCACACCGACCCAAATCACCAGTCAACGTGACGTGCCTAGCAGGGTAAACAATAGGCCACTAATCCCTCCATATAGCAACACGTATAGACAATAGCAGGACTTAGTTTAATTAAGAATTGTGTTGCCAGGACAACGGGGACCTGCTGGATAACACTAGTTACAAGTTTGAGTCGAGTACCCAACGCTGTACCTGACAGGTTCCCTATTATCGCTCAGTGTCGATCATTAAATAATCGATGTGCCATCTGGTAAATATTCAACCAAATGTCAATTTCTCAAATTCTATATAATTATGTGACATTATTTTTGACCTAAAAATAGCTAAAAGAAATGTAATTTGGCTAAAGAAATGACCTTTAGCCAAATTGGCTAAACAAATTTTAGGCCCAGTGTTAGCCTAGGTAGCCAAAGCATTCTAGGATATGTGATCACACTCGGTTTCTTTAATTATTATCTTTTCAAATTGTCATATTTTACCATTGTGTAATAAGTTTATATATGTGGAAATACAAGAGTTGAAGTGAGGAAGACTGGAGAGACAAACTAGACAAGTATTGGAGGAGGACAGCACCAGACAGGCAGGTCTGGAAACAGCATGCTTAGGCATACAACCAGCCACACATAGCTTCATGGAGAGATCTGTCCGCCCGTTGTCTTCCAAAATCATAGGTATTTTGTGTGAGTTTATGACAATTATCATCAAGCCATATAATAATAAAGTTATAAAAACAGACACTGTTCACACTATTGGCATTAACACATTTCATGTGTGCAGTGTGCACTCTATAAACATCAGCTTCTTGGATGATTCCTAATGTTTATGCAATTAATTTACAGCTGAGACACCTCCCCACTGCATGGGAGGAAGAGTGAGTCCCAGAAGACATCCCTCAATTTGCATGGTCCCACTTGGGAGATCTGAACTAGGCCACTAACTCTCTCCCAAACACTTTCAATCCAGCAATGATATTCTGCAAAGTGTGATCCCCTAGTAAATATCACTGATATCACTATCCCCTTTACAATATACAACTTGTAGGATTATTTTGAAAAAATAATATAATCAATCATGATAACTTATGTACATAAACTGTGTTAACATGAATCATGATTACATTACTGATTCTTCTTCTGGTTTGTGTGCATTGTTCACAGCTTCCTGTTTGTTGCTAAATATAGACATGACTGGAATACATGCAAACAAATCTGACAAATTAACCTAAATCTATTTAACTGAGGCCAAGGTTTTTAGATCTGATTAAATATTAGGGTATGTATCCAAGGACAAAATACATTGCTAGGGAAAGTAAACAATGTGTCAACCAAAATAACCTAGATAACCCTTTTTTATAGGTTTAGAGTGAAATTTTACCAAACATATCTTTCAGATTCATGCAATCTATCAAAATATATTTATTTAAAAATATATGTTTAAATCCACATTTTGGGAGTGCCTTGCTTATTATATAATGCTACCTTAATTGGGTAGTAGTGACTGAGAAACGTACATTACGAAATACTGCCGATGATTCCTCCATCCCAGAACCATAGAAACGCGCCACAAATAATAAAACAATAACTACTCACTACTCAGATATACTGTACTATCAAACACGGTTCAACATAAGTACAGTATAACTTACTGTTACCCACACAAATACATACAAACACACCTCCCTCCCACACTGCAGGGTGACTGATCCAGCAGAGACTGTACGTTAGTAACTAACAGCAATGAACCAGTCATATCAATGAGACTAGTTCACCAATTCTCAGGTGAGTGTCGACACAGTGACTCAAGTAAAAGCCGCAGTAATGTGTGAGTCACTAGAGACCAGTGACACACTGTGATTCACAGCAACAAACGGTGCTAACTTGTCAGTGCTGACTACACTGTGATCACTTGAAGTAATTAACACTGGCGCATGAGTAATGCCATAGCTGGAATTAACTGCCTAGTTTATGTTTACAAGCCTCCAGTACTCCATCAGGAAGCCAAGCCAAGGCTAAAACATTGTAAGTATTTAAGTGGTGAATTTGCTATATCTGGAGTAATCAGAATTTATTCGGAAACAGGAACAAATACTGGGTTTTTAAACAACACAGAAAGATCTGTAGTTGGTATTTATGGTTTCACAAAATGCTGCCTGTGACTGTTAATGACTTGCTGTTGCTGTGTTGGGTGGCATGGTCTCTTAGTCACACTCGCACACAACAAATGGCATGATTTCATATCCATTTAGGTAGACCAATTACATATTACTTAAGTCAATTATCTACATGTCACATGGACTTTGAATTGTGTAACAACTGACAATATTAATTGAACTTAAGAAACCATATATCAACATGACATTACAGTCTAACTTTATAAAGAAATTATGTTTAATGACACTGCCTAGCAATAATTTAAAATGTTGCAGATTAGGGTCAGAATCAGTAGATATCTAAACACTGACATTTACAATAACATGACACAGTGCATTAAATCACTAATTTACTATTACACACCATTTGTGCAAGTCAAATTATTTTAAAAGTTATTTAAAAATAACAATAATATTAAACAAACATGTTGTTGTCTGCCCACCAAAAACACCAGAGCACTAATTCCACACACAGAATGCAACATTCAAATTAATCTGACAGCCATGCAAAACATCCACAAAATTACTGCATGTTTTCACTTCCCTTTTTGGATATAATGAACACGCACGGCTGACTAATTGCCTAACGTTGGCACTCTGCCAAAAACTTGGGATGAATTCAAAATGGCTTCCACAAACTGTGCCCTGCAATTGAATTGAGAATCACCCAGTGAACGGTGGTCTGCCACAGTTATGAATCACTTAATTTGTGTGTGGCGTGACTACAGCCAGCTGTCATTGGCTAGCCACAGATTATCTGTCTACAGTGTCAAACAGTGGTGACAGCAACAGGGACCAATTACTGAGCGCAACAAAAGCATCCGCAGTCCATGTATCCTAACTTAGCCCTCTAACAGATGAGAATGAGATTACCTGTTGAAATCTATCACATAATATCTCCGTGCTTGACTGATGCTGCTCAAATTACAAGGATTTTTATTTATCACAAATTATATGCATCAGATAGGTTCAATTGAATTCATATACTCTTATTATAATTATGAAATGGAATGACATAAAAACATGCAAAGAGAAATTTATAGAAATAAGTATTGAATAAATTAATAATTAATATATATATATATATATATATATATATATATATATATATATATATGTGTGTTACATTGTAACATTTTTGGATGTGCCTTTTTGATCAAAGGCAAATAAAACAGGCAACCACAGAACTTTTATAGAATTTACAGACACAATTAAGGAAGGGATCTGTCATGTGACAAAATGTGAGCTACCTTTCTTTCTTTTCTGCTCACCCTAACTCAACACAGCTGATCATTATTGATCACCAGATGACCAAAATGTCTCTGTGCAGTATAAATAGCATTTGTCAAAGGTCATATCCTATTGTCTTTATCCCTGCTCTCATGTCATACCAAATCACACTGGTCCAGCTTGTCTGACTGGAGTAAACATAAAGCTTCAGAACATCCAAACTGCATTTTCTGACACAATTATGTTCAGCAGTCGTGTCTGACAGTGAAGTAGACATTACAGTGTATACTGTGGGCTTCCTCTTCCTGGCCTATACTTAATTAAACAAATTAAAGGGCTGATGTTTGCTTCAGTGGATGTTACCTTGCTCCAGTGATTGTGATGGTTAGGTGCAACCAACGGTGACAGTGTTGTCTAATCCTTTTGTGAGTACACTGAACTGAAGTAGAACTGGTCCTTGGTAAATACACAATAATTGGAGTTGAACTAGAATTTATCAGAGTGGACTGAACCCAGCATATATGACGGCAAGTTATTTAACAGTGTTGAATCAAGGCATTAGCTCTCAGGGCACCTCAAAGTGATTTACCCTTCACCCATAGTTTTGAATGTTCTTGCCTAGACAATGTTAATTAAACACCTGTCTTTACATACAGTTGACACCAGACATGGGATTAAATGCATTGAAATGTATTTAAATACAAATACTCTTACTTTAAGGGATTCAAATACAAATATGTTTAAATACAAATGCATTTCAAATACCTTTCATTTTTAGGATGTATTACTATGTAGGTAAAACTCTCTCTCTCCGTCTCTCTCCTATATATATATATGTATATATGTATATATATATATGTATATGTATATATATATATATATATAGTTTATAGGCATAATTAGTGTTTTGCTCGTATGACAGGCAGACCAGTGCTAGGGTGTACACCTGTACTGTTATTGCCAACTACATCACAGTGACAACTGACACAAAAACCTCTATCCACAGAGGTAAAGGCCAACATATGTTGTTTGTTATGTTAAGCCAGGAGGTCCATAATAAAATGCCTATGTTGCTCTCAGAAGAGACACTACTAATCACTGCTAGGATGTTGTGAGGAAGTGTGACAGCTCAACTTCAAAGTCAGTCAGAAAACCAGAATAGCCTGGTGCCAGCTTGGAGCCTGACTAAAGAACAAAGGGGATATTGACCTATGGTCACTGTCAGGTGCTAATCCATCCTCTGGCTCTGAGCAAACAAAAGTTGTGGTCACTGCCAGGGTCATGGGAACACATGCTGTTAAGTGTCTTCATCTGTAATTAGCACTATTGGGTGAAGTTACAATAAAAGTAATCAGTTTGGCAGGCATTACATGTGATATTAAAACAGAAATACTGACAATGTATTTGAAAAACTATTATGAAAGTATTTCAATACAAATACTCTTCATTCCTAAAGGTCCAATACGAATACTTGAAAAAAAGGATTTAAATACTTTCAAATACAAATCTTGAGACAGCATTAATAGTACATTGTTTACAGTGTTGACAGAGCTATCACTAACTGGTCAACCCTTAGTCTTCCTGGGTGGTGGTATCAGTGCAGCATATATCCCTGCCAACATAAAGCCAATCGTTCATGTCCCAGTTGTCCCTGTGAACTGCTATGAATTGGAGGATCAGGCAGAAATAACTTCTAGGACCGACATCATGAGACTCAGATTTCTAGGACTGACATCAGGGGACTCAGACTTCTAGGACCGACATCATGAGACTCAAGACTTCTGGGACTGACATCAGGGGACTCAGACTTCTAGGACTGACATCAGGAGACTTAGACTTCTAGGACTGACATCAGGAGACTTAGACTTCTAGGACTGAAATCAGGAGACTTAGACAACCAAAAACAGCAACCAACGGTCATCAATTCTGCTGTCACCAAAGCACCAGTGAGCTAAAAATAAACAGTTATGGGCTACAATACCCCAACAGTTACATTTTGTTTTATCTTACTGCCGCACCCAGGTTTTATTCTTTAACACATTTAAAAAAAATCACATCAAAACAACCAAATTTATTTGCAATTCATGATTTCATCAGATATGCTAACCTGTATTTGTGACTGAATGACAGTGTTTCCTATATCACAACTGCTGGTAGTGACAACTAGAGAACATGTGAATAACACTGGCAACAAAGTTGCATAATGTCCTCTCACTGTACACTAGAGCTTCAATTAGCTGGGAAGGAGCCCAATAAAACTGTCATTGTTATGACATTTTATTGTTTTATTTCCTGAGGCTTCTTTGATCGCATTGCCATGATTATGTCACAGCAATGTATTAATATACTGTGTGGAATCAGTAAATTATACTGTGTGATCAGCCAAACTGTGGCTATTGCTGCATGGATAGTTAGTTTCAGACAGGGTTGTTTTGATCCATATTCACAGTATTATGTTCATATGTTAAAACAAAGCTGTAAATCAGAACTGTCTGACATAATGTCCAAACACTGCCTACTTCAAAACAACTTCACACACACTGCCATACCCTAGCCAGTAGACACTTAACATACGATATGAAAGTCAAAACAATTTCATAATGTCTTTCCGTTCACCCCTTGTAGCAGCCAAACCTGGGCCATAAAAAATGTGTCAAATAAAAAATGTGTCAAATATGTCTTTTCTGTTAGCGTAACCATCAGGCGTGTGACACCCAAGCCAAATCGTTTTATTCAAATTCATTAGGTGAGCAAATACACACAAAAAGTCACTTACGCGAAGTTAATTTGTCACAGCAGCAATGACTGCTCTCAATTTGCCAAATCATCATTACAACTGTCGCGCAGAGCCTCCTTCCTGCCTGACTACATGAGCTGACATTGTGTATGCGACTGTCGGCAAAAACAGTTTATGGATTGCCTGGCCATTAGTCTAAGAATTAAATTCATGTACACTCCTCAAAATTGGACCATGTAAAAATTAATTAAATATGTTTTGGCAAAGCTGCCTAGTCTCTCTGCCATAATAACCTATTTGGTATTATCTGGTTATCCATATGAGATGACCAGAAATACAGCCAAATTGTATGAATGCAGTTGTCTATGGCAAATTTAAAAAATTGATCCTCAACGGTTTTTAAAATATGGGAGCTAACGATGGACACAATGTTTCACCCCTGAATTAGCTTCAGATAGATATGTGGTGTTAAAATAAAGCTGGAAAAATTTAACTGATGACATAAATCTACTGACCTACGGTCTCCAAAAATTATAAACAATCACTTTCTAGGTGGCATCTTGTAACTAAATTCACATGAAATATGTCTTTCAAAGTGTTTTTATTTGCCCTTTAGAACTGCAAACATCCCACTTGAGAACCCATGCTTTGCATTTGTTCTGAGGACAAAACAAATTCAGAATTGTTAATTGTGGGTGAAGGTCATATGGATTTCTTTGTTCAGACACAAAAGTCACCACTGAACCATTCAATCCATCAATGTCCATTGCCCAGACAAACATTTTGAGTTATGACAGCCAGACATAGGGACAGCTAATACACACCTGAGAACTGACAACAATTATTATTGTTACCCAAGTCTTATAATGGAACTACCACACCCAGCTCATCAAAGATGGAGCCAAATAACTAATTGTAACCGATTTAAAAAAAAATCATTGCACTGTTGTAATTTCTGTAATTGAAACAATTACATAAATTTCAAATAACTTACAGTTATGATCTATCGCCACAAACTTTAACAAACTATTAAAAAAGCTGTCCCAACATATAAAAAAGGTAAACATTACAATGCATACATTGTAACCTTATTATGAATGCATTGTTCACCTAAACATGATTTGTAGTACTGGCCGGTCAAACCTGTGGCAATGTTCACAACCAACTATTGTTTGCTTACAGGGTGGTTTGGCACATGTCGGTGTCCTTTGGCCAACATCCATGGTTTCCTTCTAACTACAGTCGCGCCTCGTTATAACGCGGTTGTTGGGGTCCACGAAATGGAACCGCGTTGTAAACGAGGCGCGTTATAGATTATATTCCGCTAGGGGCGCCACCACCCCACAAAACGCCACAACAGCAACCGAAGCCAACGTGCTGGTTGCGCGGTGTATGCGTGATTTATAAAACTAACTGACATTGAAACGAACGTAAATGTGTATTACGTTAAAATAATATACACTGTCGAATGTTGAACTGAGTAAATCTTGCGAATGGTGTACAGTTTTGAATTAAATTCAGAGCCAACGCGCCTCGTCTGGCGATGCGAACTGAGGCGGAGCGATAACACAGTACGCTGTGGCGGTCTAAAATAACCTTGAACTCAGCAGCCGAAACGCACAAATGAATTGACATGTTGCCGAAGTCGGTCAAATATTAATACTTATACTAATTGCGCTCACTATTGGCTTAATTTCATCTTTTAATCAATCCCAAAATATAAATTTAGAACGCACATTTACTGTGCCGATTTATAATGCAATTCACGGTGGTTCGAGGCTACTGCGGTTCCCACGCAGTTGACGAATTCGTATATTTGCGCACAAGTAAATGTTTTTTCGTATACGTAGTGAAGAAAACATAACCTAACTATAGCCTGCCATTTCAGTACCATAATTATTTTTATCACCGCCCGATTCGTAAGCAATTTAATTGCCATTTACAAGCCGGCGAAGGCGCCCGTTCGCGGAAGCCACAGCGAACTGGCAGTAGACAAACGCGATTGATATCGGCGCAAACAAACAGGACTTTGTACCAAATTTACTGTGCCTAAAGTTAATTAAATGCAATCAAAGGAATTGGTAACGTTTTAAACAAACACTTAAGAAATTACCACACAAACCAAGCGCTGGTTACACAATAGATCGGTTTGAAAAACGATTGGATTGGTGTTCGCGAAGCCGACGGCAGAGCAGAAGCCAGGGCCCGGGCACAACAAACTCAGCAACGCAGTTGTACTTCTGTGTTAAATTTCTTAATATCATTAAATTGTTTCTAGATACACCTGTACAAGACAAACATGAGGATTTCATAAAAATAAGTGACAGTTAATTACAGCGTTATTGTTAGCTGTAGCGCCCATTTCCCCCCTGGCGGCAGAAATTCGGGGTCCACGACCGACCGCGTTATAGCCGATTCGCGTTATAGCGAGTCGCGTTATAGCGAGGCGCGACTGTACAAGGTACTATTGCAAGTTGAAACCAGAAGACTACTATTTAATTGAGAAACAAACTTACCCATGAGACTGAGTACGTTTTTTAAACCCTCCTCTAAGGAGACACGGTTGAATGTTAATCACTCATATATAATTGGTTAATGTGACCCAACAGGCGTGTGAAACAAACCATTGATATTATTATAAGTACACATACATTTATATGAATGATTTGTATTTAATTATATCCTTATACTTACGGAAAACACGAGTAAAACTATAGATCAGTTTTAGCAAAAGCTGCTGAAACTGATCTATAGTTTAACTCGTGTTTTCCATTGATCAATAGCATGTCATGTACAAAGATGTTCTATAATAATCAAATACCAAGATATCAAGAAGTACATTATGCCGAGTGGACATTTCTATGAACATGTTTGCTAGTCTTGTGAGGTTGCTTGATAGTGCACAAGGTGTCACTACTCACTCACAATGTATGATTACCTTAGTTGGGCATAAGTTTATAACTGATATGCAAATTCATATTGTATTATACAAAACAATGAAATGTGTATGAATCCACTCAAGATTTTAAGGAACACTTGTGTAAAAACTTAGACCCACCTCAACTGTACCATTATAACTGTATATTTGCCTATATTGTCGCAATGGCAGCGGTGCATGCATCGTACACATGGAATGAGCAATAAACAGTTTCTTTATGCTGACCGTACTACCTTTTCGACCTCAAAAGTCTGCTACGAAGCACTGTTTATAAAACATAAATATGCACGAGATGATGTTAAATGATTGAATTAACAACATCAATTATCAAATGTTGGCAAAGACAGTTATAATTGCAAAATTGAGGTGGTTCCGAGAAGAGAAGACAGTCTTCAATTCAACACGTTTGCCAGGAATAAAGTGCAAAGCACTTTGAATACTTCAAGGATTGGATACTGCATTATATGAGAACCTACCTTTACATGCATAACTACTGACAGATAATGGACAAGGTCCCTGATAATGTATTAACTTTAATTTAACCAGAAATGGTATATTGTAACAGATGTCAACTTTAAAGTCATATCATTTCTTGACATCCAAAGTCAAAATTATTACAATAATAGGCAAAATATAATAGTGTACACTGACAATGACCATCTGCCGAGTTCCACTTGACTACACTAATCACACGATGAGTCATGCTGAATAATTACGTGACAGTCGCGGGAGTCGCAGACCCGCTCAATGTAACAAAGACTACTTCGATTCCCGCCATTCGCAGCCGTTTGTGACGAAAAACTAGGTCATGCCATGAAATTAAGATGTTTAAACCGAGTCCTGACTTTGAAGATGCCATGGGACAACTTTCCTGAGCCGATCCATTGTTTCGTCTAGACGCGCACAAAACCAGCAAGCGCATTTATGTTTACATGAAATCGACACATTGTAACAATTCACGCGGTATTTAAAAACGGACCCAGTATCATACTATACACAAACATGAACATTCCTTCAGATTTATACATAAAAACAGCCGACGATCCACCCACAGATGTGAAACACATCTCGCTAGAAAGACTATTCTACAGACAAATAACGTCGTTTTCATTGTTCCAATCATGAATCAACTAACAAAACAATCGCCATGTTTTCACTTCGATTGCTTTGTTTCCAAGCGGACGGATTCGCTGAATCTGCCTAAAATGGCATTGTTAACGCGCGGTTAATTATATACTTTCACGCAAATGCATCCATAAAACAGTCAAAAATACTTACTTGTATTGTCGGCAATTTCTATTTGAACGAAGAACACATGAACGACTAGTTCAGCCCGCCATCTTCTTATATTAGGCTGTTGGCCTCGCTTTCGCGCCGCTGCATTATGATTAGTCCATATCGGATGTCGCCCTCGACGAGTGTGGCGCCCTCCCTTGTAAACAAAGACACGCGACAAGTCCGTCATGTGTCCACATCTCAACCAAATAAACACCGTTTAGCGAAATAACCACCTATGACAGTCGTACTTTTCACCCTACCCCGCAAATGCGTTAACCTGCTATAATGACGGTTACCCATCGAAAACGGGCACCTGTCCATGATGCATGATGGATACCTGTCAGGCTGTCACACGAGAACAAGTTCCCAGACACGATGGCAATATGAGCACTACGCAGGCACCATATAGGCATGGAATTTTTTTATTGCATGGACATCAACAAAATAAAATAAAATTCTGCATTCTGCTGCTGTAATTATTTATGTTGGCCGCTTGAATCGATATGAAAAGACATTGTTCGTTTTTAATAACTTAATTAATTCATATAATTTTTTTCGATGTTTAAAATTTCTTTGTATTCATGATGCATATTATATACTTCATTAATTTATATCGACTTTATTTTAAAACGAATGTTTGCTTCTGCATAGCCTCGTTTTAGAGAGTCGGCCATGACATAGGCGGATTTAAAGGGCCTTTTGGACTCGTAACACGTACCTAAACCTTTGAAATTTTTCTTTTTCACTTGACTTTTTTTAACTTGGTACATAATTCACTCGTGATTATACTGGCAAATTAGTATTATTATTATTATGTGATGATGAACCGCTCTTGCTGTGATATGTCAAATATATTTCCTAACAATTGCGTTTACCTATTATATTTTTAATCATATAATTCTTAGAATGTGTTAATTTGGTTCATACTTTAGTAATAATCTATCTCTCGAACACCATAAGTTAATTTCCCCATGAGGGACAAATAAAGGTATTTTGAAAACATCTTTGTGGGTTTTTTAAACGTTGCGTTTGAACTGCGTAAATGAGAGAAGCAGAAGACGATGCTGTTTACTGACTGAAAAAAAACTTAGCTGCTTTTCCCTTTCCGTAGTAGTATGTACGTCGTGCAACACGTTATAACGGATAACGTACGTATAATAACATTCTCGTTGCAAAAAACGCGGGAGTTCTACACTACACTGATTGGCTTATGCTTCGCCAAATGCGTTGATGACGTCACGAAACATTACCGTAACTACGAGTTGGCGGTTATATTACAACCGCAGCAGCGAAGGAGTCCGAAGCGAAGATATTATGTCGCGGTCGTCGTCGATCAAGTAAACATTCACCTATGGCGTATGTGAAGGCATTGCAGGAATGTAGAGTGTAACCATTGACGCAGTACTGAACGGTCGGAAACACCCACATTCCAAGGTAAGGCTGTCTATAAATTCCGTAACGCTGTAGAAGATTGTCATTGCATGTTCCATTGTTTTTCGAACATTAGAATAACCCAGCCAGAATAAACGAAGTAACGAATTGCGGTTATCTTTGCATTTCAGTTTTCTAGGTGCTTCGCGTGTCCATCCCGTTCGCCGGCGGGACCGCTGTTGCCGACCAACCATGGCATAGTCGGACGCTATGACAACACTGAAGCAACAACAGAGATAACGCCGATGCCGATGCGATGAACTTGCGTTGCCAATTCGGTCGGTATTATTACTTCACATTTTGTTATTTTCTGTTATGACGATCAGGACTTCCGACAGACTGTGGCTCCTTGAGGAGGAGGGGTCGCCCCATGCATCTACCCAGTGACACGTTGGGACGTGACGACACAGTGTTTAGTTCGATTTCCGGAAAGCCAGGACATCAACAAAACGACCGATCAGCGATTGACGACCGGCAAATGAAACACCGTTTCGAAGTCACCGACCGTCCCTCGTCGGCATAAACTTAGATGCCTATAGGCGCGTCCACGGACCGAAGACCAAGGCGCGAAACGTCCGTCATCATCAAAGTCATGGCACGCGTGAACCGAAACAAAAAAAAATCGTCAACGGTGTTTCCTACGAATACGAATACGGCTCCTTCAAAAGTCAGGGTCGCTGAACACTTCACAAAACAGTAAACAAAATCAGCACTCCCCGTCCTCTTCCCTTACTCCTACTTCATTATCCCCTTCATCTGTCCAACACCGTCGGCATAAACTCCCAGAAAAATCCATTTCTGTACTGCAAACTGTCTTGATCTATTTTCTTTGAACTCTTGAAATCTACAGAAAATTTCGATGCGCATCCATACCAACTCTGTACCAATAATGATCTTCAACATGTTGAAGTCGGTTGGTCTATTTATGTTGGTTGGCCTATTGTTGGTTGATCTATTGCAAGAAGAAGCTAGATTGCACATAACGAAACTCCCGCGAAGGTTCGATCAGCAAGAATGCAGTTCGTCAATATGGTGGCTTTGCCAGATTTCGTGAACTCAGATCGAGACATCCACCTCTCCGATCGGTCAACAATTGACACTTCTGTCGCCGACTAGAAAAGATGAAATTTTTAATGATCTGTGATTGTGAACGGAAACCCACTGAAACCTGAGAAGCATCTCACACCACTCGATGGAGCAAACAAAAGGTTACCATGGTGAAAAAACGGTCGTTGACGCATGTGAACAATACAGTCAGGTGGACTCTGATCGTGTCGTCTCTGTTTGCGCAGATGTTTTATTACTGAAAATAAAAAATCTACAATGTCTTCCTCTTTTGTGGCCTATCGAGTTGCAGACGATGCTTGTGCACAAAACTAAGTTTTTGCATAGATGTTTTTGTCATGACCTTTCGAATGTGTGCGTGCAAGTTGAAAGTGCCGTCTTAACAACTGCATGATGACATAGCACGTAATTTAAAATTTTGTGTGTGTGTGTGTGTTGTGTGTGTGTGTGTGTGTGCGTGCGTGCGTGCGTGCGTGCGTGCGTGCGTGTGTGTGGGTGGGTGGTGTGTGGGTGGTGTGGTGGTGCGTGCGTGCGTGCCTGTGTGCGTACGTGCGTGTGTGCGCGCCGCGCATGCATAATCTGCATGCATGATAGCGTAATAAGTAATACAGGAAATATCTTAATAAACGTCGTAAGGAGCCAATATTGGCTATCATATACGGCGGGGGTGTGTGCGCATGTTACTGTCTGAGCCGCAGATCAGGCGGCTGAATCAGTTATGGTTTCAGCCTGGACCAGCGAATCGTTAAGTTGGTTCCAGTCATCTATTGTTTAAAAAAATTCTTAAATTGTTCAGTGTGGGCTGTAGGTAGGCCTACAATGAAACATCTGGTGTTGTTGGTTGTTAGTTGTTGTACGAAATTTGAGGATACGTGGTCTGCATGGGAAGTGCTTAGCCTGAATGTGTCTAGTGTTTTGTTTGGGGGGGGGGGCGGCGGAAGAATGTTTCATGTTTCAGTGGGGAGGGCTGGGATAGATCCCTTAACAATTCGGTACATACATTTTAGTTTTTGGTCTCGTCGACTATGTTCTAATGTGTCGAGGTTAAGGTTGGTGAACATGGTTGTGACAGATCCTGCGTGCCTAGAGCCGTAGTCTCCAGTGATGATACGTGCTACACGGTGTTGGGTTTTTTTTCTAATTTGTCTATGTTCACCCGATGGTATGGATCCCACACTATATGGCTCCGAATTCTAAAACAGCGCGCACAAGGGCAATATATGCCGTCCGTTTCCAGTTTATTGGACATTTCTTCTTAGGAAGCCAAGTGTGCTATTTGCTTTTTGGACATGAAACTAATATTTGGGGGTACGGAAGGTGGGGTAATTAAGGTGGTCACCAAGTGTGGGGGGCGTTAAGTTGTACTTTATTCAACCCGGGCGCCAATTTTTGTTTACAAATAGACGTCGCTTCAATATCTACAACAGAACCGCACGCATATGCATGCATGCACCAACAGAGGAAGACAATGAGGATCGTGTACAATTCAAAATGGCCAAGACACCTCCAGACAATGCACAAAAATACATCCAGCAAATCAACAGTTGTCGATGAGAGGAAACGTTCTGACAAAGAAAGGCGGTACATAACAGCTCAACACGGTCAAACTTATAACTGGAGACGAAATCATAGAACCAGACTACAGAATAAAGATTGACGTGTCCACATCGAGAAATCGATGATGCCACAAGACAAACCAAAGGAACCGAATAGTTAGGAAAGGACATCTCTGTAGTTGACTTGTCTTAGGGCTAGCGCCCTCACTGAAGTGTTCAGCAGAGTTTATGAAGAATGGAGATCGAGTACCAGGCGGATGCGTGGAAAAGGGAACGCGAGCGCCATCGTGAAACTGGCAATTATAACTGGATAGGCACAAACCGTTTGTAAAATCTAGGAACGGTTTCTTGCAGAGGCCTTCTATAATGAATCAAGACATGTTCTGAGTGAGAATATTTCGGGTTGAATATGGAAGCTTCAAAATCGGAAGATAGTGCAGAATCTACCAAATGTTTAAGATGTTGTCCCATGCACAGTGGAACTGAAACTATTTTATTATTGTTAACTTCGCACCAAATTATCAACATGCTGGCCACGAAGTGTCTTCTGTTTTAAGGAAAATGGACAAGTTACATGCCGTGGGTGGTTTACTGTGTCAGGAATGCTGTAAGCCAAGGATGTGTCAATTTGCCATAATGTTTTCTTAGTTCTGGTTGGCCTCCTGTCACCACGGCTCCCGACAGGGTTGTCAATAGGAGGAAGCTCATACAAAACTCCGCCTTCAGGCTATCATAAAGCTTCTGCTCTCGGTTCAACCTTGGTAGCGACAGACCAAGACGGTCATAGGATGGGGGAGGGGGGGGGTGGAGACCATGCTGGTCAAACGTTTTCGCGCCGAATTTAAATTATTAGGCCTACATTTTAAAGGTCAAATTCTACATTTTAAATTGTACCACGTCGAGATCGACTCTCAGGGGCGCGCATCCCAAGCATGGCGCTCAACACATGGAAAACAGACCAAATACATAGCACACCAAAAAGGTTGGTTTCAGAATATGCATCTACGTAAGCGCTAAATCAGGGAAGGGCTGAACATCTAGCTATATCAATGTACATTTAAAGGGGGTCTTAATTACTCTTATAATATAACTATATAGCCCTCAATATATATTGAGTGTTTTTTAATTGATCATCACCATATTCCAGTGGGTATTTCGAAGTAAAATCTGTGTAATTTATAATTACATATTTAGAAAAAAAATCATCCCATGCACGCACGCTTACATCTTTAGTTTGTGGAACGTTCGTTTTTAGGATGTGATTGCGGACATATTCTCAACTCCTGAACCGCCAGTGAAATGCTGAACCGTAGTTCCGGACTCGGCTCCCTCGATATTAACAAGTTTCTGTTCCGACCACATTGAAACAAGAACAACCCAACGCAGCTAATGTGTAAATTAATGTTCTGGGAACGTGCTGTAGGCTACGTGACGTCACCATAGAGTCTCTTCGCTTTAGAGATAATTAAAAGGAAGTGAACGACTTCAAGCATATTAATATTGGCATGTGTATCAGGATCGATATGGCATCGCAAGTGTTAGAGTGTATTCGTGTATTAAAGACCCAACTAATCCACTAACTTTACACCAAAAGACGAAGCTGAAATTATATTGGGGAAGATGCACGACTTTCACCAACGAGTAAGAATTAAATAAACAGTTTTTGTATGACTATCACTGGAAGAATTGTCTCAGCTGACGGCAAAATAACCGAGAAAGAACTTAGTCAACACCCGGAAAGGTTATTTGTGAAGCTCTTTTTATTACAGTTTTAGCATTACTCACTGTATCTGTTTGGGAACATTCGATTTAACCATGACTGGTTTTTGCTGGACTTACCCAGGCTACAATAGAGAGTAGCGGTGGCGAGATGAGTGAGTCGAAACTCGATTAGAACTAAACTTGGCGGCGACCTAGGCTGGGGGAGTCGGATGATTCGGCCCAAGACAGATTCGGCCCATTGGTCCATTTCTGCAGTCATCGAAGTTCGGCCTACTTGCGCTCGCATGGGCCGAATCAACCATAACTGCAACGGGTGTCGGCGAGCTACATGGGTCGAATCCTCCGTCCTGCCTGTGAAGCGAACTGTAATCTGACGATTTTTCTTATGTTTGAAAATATTTTTTTTTTATTACACAATAATTATTGAGTATTATTCGGACACTCATCACTTTTGGTGTGTAACGATCTTTCGTATATAATATCAATGTTTGATAATATTTATCTGTCCTGTTTCGACTTGTGTATTATTTACGACCGGTGCCTTTTTGTGTATAGAAGTTTTACAATTATTATTATTATGTGTGTGTATATAGACGATCTTTCTTTGACAATCTATATTATTCGGGAAGTAATCTTTCGACTTGCGTATTCTTTGCGGCGGGAACCCTTTTTGGCATGTATAATTATATTTCCATTTATCAGTACAATATTCTAAGGGTGCTCATGACACTAAACTACATGTAGTATAACACATTCTACATTTGTCACACATTGCATATGCTCAAATGAGATGCAGTCAATGGATTACACCAAGGATTTGGGCACAAACAATGTGTTCAATATCTTCAATTAGATTAGCGCAGGCCACAGTTTATTAGGATGCCTTTAGTGCTATTGCAATCAAACAACAAATAAATACAGATTGTTATCTCTAAGGGAACTTATCTCAAACAATACAGACGTGGGAAGGCCTATAAACATCCACACAAAGGAATGAATTCATTATACTATTATAACAGGCGTGCCTTTAGTACATACATTTGTAAAATATAATATATAATTATGTACATATAATTATATATATATTATATATATACCTGTATATATATAATTATATATATATATATATATATATATATATATATATATATATATATATAAATATATATATATAAAATCACTATATATGTTGTGCATGTGTGTGTGTGTGTGTGTGTGTGTGTGTGTGTGTGTGTGTGTGTGTGTGTGTGTGTGTGTGTGGTGTGTGTGTAAATATGATATATAATATTTATATGTACACCTGTTATACATATATTATACATATATATTTATATATATATATATATGTATATATATACACAGTATATATATATATTTTATATATATATAATACATATATATATATATATATATATATATATATAATATATATAATACAAAATACACACAGCTATGGTAATGCCCATGAAAAGGGATATAAACATCCACTGGTATGCAAATGAAATAGTTCATTATATTACTTTTGTTACATACATTTGTTAATACATTGTACATAAAATAAAACACAAATAGTCACGTTTTGAGCGCGCTGTGTATATGCAGCTTCCCGTACAAAGAGGTTGGGACGAATCGCCCATCCCCAGATTTCCGCTGCTCGCATACAGGGGGCCAAAACATCTGACATAGCACCCCTTCGTTTTGTTGAGGTGGGCCGAATCATCCATCTGACTGGGTGGGTGTGGGCCAAATCGCCCGTCGTGGTGGGCCGAATCCGCTTTGGGCCGAATCATCCGGGACCCGCCTAGGCTAGCTAGCCCCTGCCCTAAAAGTAGTAACCCTAATGATCCTTTGTATAATACAACCATACTCAGTTTAGATTTTGTTGTACATTTTAAGTAATCATTGTAAGATGGTAAAACGTCCATGTAATTTATTTTCGTACTGTGTATGTATAAAATACTTATTTATGTACCATAGGTCTATAATTATGTGTGAAGTTTGCCTGCTCTAGATATGACAATGATTTGTGTGAAAGTTTACTGCATCATTTAAGTTGTACACTAATGTCGACTTTCTCATTTAGTGAAAGCAAGCGATGATCGCAGACAATTGCCACCTGATAGTGAGGCTGATACACAATGTACACCTATCAGTCACCAACTAATTTCACCATATAATTGCAAGGTCAGTTAGAAAAAACTTACTTTCCAATTTCATATTCGCAATCATTGTTTTCTGTTTTGGCCAGTCAATTTTCCAATGGATTGCTTGTTCAGGAAATGTTTGCAAAACGTAAGATACAAGCAAAATAACACAGGATAGCATCACAACATTCAGGCATAGAGAAACTAATGTAGAATTATGTCTTGCAACCATGACAACAATTAAACATAAATACATAGACTACATTGCATCAACAGTAATTGTTAAGTGCTATATATTTAATTACTAGTAGAATTTTTAATGCACTTCTTCATTTGTCATGGAGTTCACTCATTCAGATTTAATTTAAGATTCAGGTGGTTTATTGCCAAGTAGCATGTAAAAACAAGGTATTTATGATATTATAATGATGTCAGCAAGTGTCAACAACTCACATACTGTTTTCAACATTCAAATAATGTTTTCTCACATTGTCTTTCCCAGCACAAACACACACCTGCTGAATATTCAAATCAGAGACATACAAAGCTCAACTTACATAGTTCATTTGTTACATTTCTCTTATATTCCTAGGAACCTGAGATCATCCATTGCCAAAGAATTTGTTGTTCCTTAGGAACAAAATGTTGTTTGGCAATTGATGATCTAAGCCTCATAGGAATAGCAATGAAAAGTAGCAGATTAACTAAGTAAGTTGATTTTTATGTTTCTGAAATGTATATAAAATATTGGCACACATGATTTTGTCTGTAGCTGAGCGAAAAATCTGGAATCAACTCCATAATTATTATAATTAAATCTTTTGAAACTATAGCCACCTTTCGTAAAAAGTTCAAAACATATCAGTTTGAAATTGCATTGTCACCATAAATATTTGGCTGTCCCATGCACCACTGACAACTCTTGTCTGTCCTTGTCTCCTTGTATATGATTACACATAATTATTTTGTTGCACCTCTGAGCTTAAATTGTCAAGGATAGAGGCATAATAGACGTAATTATGCTATTACTACTACTTCTGTACTGATATTTTACAGAAAACCTAACAGATGATCTCCTTCTTGTTCACTCTGTCCAGGAGGCAATGGCGCTGGAGGCGGGGGAAGTCGAACTGTGCAGCAGTGATGACCATGGCAGCTTCCTCCTCCAACGACTCAACCAGCTTCGACAAGAAGGTCTGCTGTGTGACTTCAGTCTGCAGATTGGCAAACGCACATTCGTGGTAACCACTGTAAACTCTCACTTTACAGTCACCTCAGTAATACAGCCACATTGCAATTAAGGTCACATCAAAACAGTCCCAAGTTATTCTGTAATAGTAAAGTATATAGAATTAGTCGTGCTAATAATACAGGTCACTCAGGTCACTTTGGCCCCCGGCTGAGGATAATCTTAATGGCTCTATGTTTTGATAAAAACAAATGTGCTTGTTTGTTGAATTGAATTAAATTAAAGTGGATGTATTGTCCAGGGTGTCATGTCTAGATTTGCTACTAGTTTTGAAACCGTCACAGAAATGTTGGGCACAATTTTTAAAGTGATGGTGGTGAATTTATTTTATTGATATACTATTTCATATTACACAGTTCAGTTTCCTTCAGGCTGACTGGTGTATTCTGTAGGTGCACCGCGCCGTGATGGCCAGCTGCAGTGATTACTTCCACGCTCTCTTCTCACACGACATGATTGACAGCAAGAACACATCACACAGACTCCACGGTCTCTCAGTGTCTGGTGTCCAGGCCGTGATTGACTACGCCTACACCGGTACCATTCCCCTGACTCTCTCCACAGTCGCCAGTGTCCTTGATGTGGCTGTCTTTCTGCAGGTTACTCCAGCCATCAAACTGTGCACGCAGTTTCTTGAGCGCAACATGACGTTTTCAAATGCTGTTAAAATCGCTGAACTCGGCAGTCGGTACGGCATCAGGAGTCTGACAGAACATCACCACCAGATGGTGCTGAGTAACTTCATCCGGTTCACGCACACAGACGAGTTCTTGAGACTGGACGGAAAGACTTTAGCAGAATACCTTGAAGACGACTCTTTACAAGCGCCGGATGAGCTGAGTCTACTGCAGGCTGTGATGACGTGGCTGGAGTACGCGGAGGAGGAGCGCTGCAAGGACATTGACGTGGTGCTAGATAAGATCAGATACACTAATGATGGTTGGCCAACGATAGAACTGGCGATGAACTCAGACCTGTTTCAGCGGCATGCAAAATGTCGCGACATCGTCACCAGATGTCAGCAGTATATGCAGAAGCCACTCCGCAAACATCTCAGTCAGAGCTATCGGACACGAGTGCGGTACCATCGCCAGACACTGGTGCAAATGGGCGGTATTGCTGGGGTTGTCGGGTATGACATCGAACGAGAGCAGGATCCGGTGTGTTGCAATCACTACTACCACCGCGACCTTGACCACTGGGTGTCACTCGGGGTAGTTGGACTGTCGGACGTCCGCTCACACTGCCCACTGGTGGAGGTGAATGACTTTGGGGTGATGGTCGGGGGGTACTTGTACATGACAGATGTTGGCCATGAGGAGGTGTTTCAGCACTGCACCAATGAGGTGAAGCTGCTCACCCCGAGTGGGTTTGCGCTATGGGACTTACCATACATGAGTGAACCACGAGCTCACCATGTCGCTGTCTACGTACAAGGTAAGTACCATAACCTCGCCATAGTAAGAACAACAATCTTACCACATATCTGACAATTTACTAAGTAAGAATCACATACTTACTACACCACTGACTATTTATAAGAACCACAAACAAGCCACTAAATTGTTTACGACGTACTACATTATGTAAAAACCACAAATTCACCATGTGACATTACCATATGCTATTAAAGTAAGGATCATGTCTCTGATCAAGTACACAGGTACCAAGTAAGAACAACACATTCACTGTTTCCATATTATGAGTTTGATGACAACGCATTACTTTCAACTTGTATTCTCCTTGTAAGTTGTCAAGTTTGCTACTGTTTATGATTAATTTTGTTTCCAATTTTTTCTTCATCCATCCAGGATTTCTCTATGCAATTGGTGGCAAGAATGAACTGGGTATTTTGAGATCTGTTGAGCAGTTTGATCTTGACAAAGAAACATGGACGTTTGTCCATCCAATGGAAAATGCGTTATTTGATCACGCTGGCACTGCCTTCAAAGACCAGGTGATTCATATTTCATCACAGGTGGTTACGAGTGGTAACATGCAAGCATTCTGGGTCTATCATAAAGTAAATGTGGGTTACTGTAGGCCAGTGGTTAGAACATACAGACATATTTGAGAGCATGTTCATATCCTCTTGTTGCTGTTTTGAACCTTTTTGAAATATTGTTTCACTTTGTTTTAGTCCATTCTGCTGTTTAAATGAATGCTTGGCTGTAGGCAACAACAGTAGTGGGTGGTGCAAACAAATTGTCTTTGTGCAGTAACTGCAAACTGGCTGAATTCTTCTTTGTGAAGTGAAGATGGTGTTAAATTCAGTCAACTGAATACTGACCAGATCTGCCAGGAAGTAAAATGTAAAGTGCTTTGAGCAGTCCTAAGGACTGGCTACTGCACTGTGAAAGAATGTATCTTCTTTTGTAAGTGCACTTGTACAACAGTCACAACTTGTTCACCCAGTAGATGACCCCACTGCGCTTATCTCAAGCCTTCCGTGTATTTCTGCACACAATATGACCAGTTAGTTACATGTTGTTGTAGGTGTATGTGAGTGGCGGGGTGGTGTGTGACGCAGTCATCAGCACCACGTGGTGCTACACACCAGACACCGACACGTGGACCAGACAGGCATCCATGCTGACAGGTATTCTGAATGAAATTATGTGTTTTCTAAATATGTTGCAATTACGTGTGGCACACTGTTCCAGTGGTTCAAACATAAGCTTCATTTGAGAGAATAAAAATGACAGCACGTAGACAGTCCTAACTCACATCACAGTCATCTTGACAGTCCATTCCTCTTGATTGATTGTCCAGTCAGCTTGATTGACAGTTCAGTCATCTTAATTGACAGTCCAGTCCTCTTGATTGATCGTCCAGTCGTCTTGATTGATTGTCCAGTCATCTTAATTGACAGTTCAGTCATCTTGATTGACAGTCCAGTCGTCTTGATTGACAGTCCAGTTGTCTTGATTGACAGTCCAGTTGTTTTGATTCATTTGATTGACAGTCCAGTCATCTTGATAGATTGTCCAGTCGTTTTGATTGACAGTCCAGTCATCTTGATAGATTGTCCAGTCGTTTTGATTGACAGTCCAGTCATCTTGATAGATTGTCCAGTCATTTTGATTGCCAGTCCAGTCGTCTTGATTGACAGTCCAGTCGTCTTCATTGGCATTGCAGTCGTCTTGATTGGCAGTCCAATCGTCTTGATTGACAGTCCAGTCGTCTTGATTGGCAGTCCAGTCGTCTTGATTGACAGTCCAGTCGTCTTGATTGACAGTCCAGTCGTCTTGATTGACAGTCCAATTGTCTTGATTGATAGTCCTGGTTCAAATCATCTTGCTGCTGTTTCAAGGAAATGTTTTTAATGTTTTTACTCAATGGTGATGTGTATGAGAGAGTTATGAATATTATCTTCATGCAGCAGCTGTAGAATAACTTACAACTTCCAAAGAAAGCAGTATGTTGGAACTACTAGATTTACATAGAGGGGGGAACAAAGTGTAATATGTTTTGGTTTCATTCAAATAAATAATAAATGTCGAGTTTTGTGGAGGTGCAAGTGTAATATAACAGAGCATATAGAAAAGCATGGGCCTAACATTGGATATATAATTGTAATGTAATTATTCTTTGTAATATATTTACTGTAATATATACACTTTAATATTGTTTACATACTTTTAGTATATGCAGCACAGTATTTAAAAATGACATACACTTGTGTCCTCTATCGCCAGTTAAATATCCAGTATAAAAGTTATTCTTGATGTCCTTGAAATAAAAGAGTTTTGTCAAATGGTAGCAGTTATATTTGTTTGTGGCCCACAATAAATGTATTGTTTCATGTGAGCAGCTCGGACAGGCCACAGTATGGCAGCAGTGGAGTCAGTGGTGTTTGTGTGTGGAGGCAAGTCTCACCAGTGTGTCAGTCGGTGTCTGTCGTCTGTTGAGTCCTACGACCCTAGAGTGGACCAGTGGAGCTTTGTGACCCCCATGAGATATGACTGCTGCTACATGGCCACAGTTGGTAAGTCAAGGCTGAGAGTACAGACACATGAATACTTAGTTTAGCACTTGCCATATTTTGGCTATCTAAAATTCCTCTTAACGTTAGTTTGCATCAATGTATGTTTCACCTGCCAGTTGTTTAAAGGAGAATCATGTGGAGGAAAATGTGTCTGGTAAATGTCATGTTGCCCTGGTGATGTAATGCAATACACATACATTATTGTTGCATGATGTAGGTCACATGCATAGTTATGATTGTGGCATCAGAGTCTGAATGTGTCAGTTCATTTAGTTGACAGTTGTGTTTCTGTCACATGCCCTTTGGGGATGAATCAATCAATTTTGATTATTGTTGCATTTTTTCTGTAGGTCACATGCATAGTTATGATTGTGACATCAGAGTCTGAATGTGTCAGTTCATTCAGTTGACAGTTGTGTTTCTGTCACATACAAAGTCATGCATAGTTATGGTTGTGACATCAGAGTCTGAATGTGTCACTTCATTCAGTTGACCGTTGTGTTTCTGTCACATACAAAGTCATGCATAGTTATGGTTGTGACATCAGAGTCTGAATGTGTCACTTCATTCAGTTGACAGTTGTGTTTCTGTCACATACAAAGTCATACACAGCTTAGGTTGTGACATCAGAGTCTGAATGTGTCACTTCACTCAGTTGACAGTTGTGTTTCTGTCACATACACAGCTATGGTTGTGACATCAGAGTCTGAATGTGTCACTTCACTTAGACAGTTATGTTTCCGTTAAGTCCTAGACAACAAGCTTCTAGTCGTCGGTGGCGAGGACTCGATAGGAGATCTCTCGAACGAGATTCAGCAGTATGACCCAAGCACCAGTAGATGGCAGCACTTCAGCCAGCTACCAATGCCGCTCAAAAGTTAGTATTAACTCTTATTCACTGTGGATTTAAATAACATGTCTCATTCATTGTGTGTTGGGTCATGGTTATGGTTTCCATGTCAGAAATGTATTTAAAAAGAACATAACCTATACAAGATTACCACAAAGAGCAATGGCATGAAAGCATAAAACCCAGATGTATGTCGATAATAACCTTCTGGCTTATTGAATGTCCAACATATGTTTTGAGATATTTCATGATTTTGTTTTTAAATGTAGCTTTACAAAATCATAATATGTTCAGTTTGTTTCTCTTAAATCACTACTTTCTCATATGTATTCTACACTGTGATTTCACTAATGAACAGATATGTTTATCATATTTTCTTCTTATAAATCTTAAAAGCTGCAGTAAAATCTCATTCACCTCCTTTATGGAATTACTTGTTAGAGATGATGAACTCGTTATACTCTGGACAGGTTCCTCATTTATCCAAGGTATGTCAGCTTTGACTATGCCAGACATACACAGCAGACAAGTTTTACAATTCAACAAATTGACAGTCCAGTTATTATTGTTTTGAGAGTCCAATTGATTTGATTGACAGTTGAAGATTGACATTTGACAGTTCAGTTGTCTTTTGAAGGTCTGATTCTTTTGATGGACAGTCCAGTCCGTTGCAGACCACAGGTCACTGTTCCTGGCACTCAGCACACAACTCACCTTTAGCTGAGTTACAATGGAAAATATTAATAATGTACTTTAACTTTGTTGTAGATTTTGGCTGCTGTGCCCTGACAATCAAACTGAACCAGCATCCAACTGATGAAGATGACGGAGCCTTCAAAGGAGTTGACTACACCTTTGGACTGCCTCAAAGGTGACTGTACATCACATACTATCTGTGTGTGAAGCAGCTGAGTCTCTCAGTGGTGTGATATAAAATGTTGCCTCAGTATTGCCGTGTGGATCAGAAAACTGGTGCAGACAAGTAGTGGAAAATTAACTGAATATCTTTTAGAACAACTTACCTATCCACTGTATGACATATTGACGAGCAGTAAGGTCTGCCATCATGTGATCTGTTGATTAGCAAAATAGTCCATGAAGCTTTAAAAATGGATGACAACCATGTGTAGATGTGGAACGTTCCATTGTGTATTTTGCTGAAATTTGTGCTTCATGTCTTTCTTTGCGAGAAAAACATATTTAAGGCCAGTTTTTGGATTTAAAAAATCAAAAAATAAATTTACTATCAAGAAAGCTTCCATCTGCATCACATGACCTGCTCCATTCATCAAGCTTCCATCTTCGTCACGTGACCTGTCCACATTCCATCTTCATCACGTGACCTGTCCACATCATCTAGCTTCCATCTTCATCACATGACCTGTCCACATCTTCCAGCTTCCATCTTCATCACATGACCTGTCCACATCATCAAGCTTCCATCTTTATCACATGACCTGTCCACATCATCTAGCTTCCATCTTCATCACATGACCTGTCTCCATCTTCTAGCTTCCATCTTCATCACATGACCTGTACACATCATCTAGCTTCCATCATCATTATGTGACCTGTCCACAGCTTCCATCTTCATCACATGACCTGTCCATATCATCTAGCTTCCATCTTCATCACATGACCTGTCCACATCATCAGCTTCCATCTTCATCACATGACCTGTCCACATCATCCAGCTTCCATCTTCATCACATGACCTGTCCACATCATCTAGCGTCCATCTTCATCACATGACCTGTCCACATCATCTAGCTTCCATCTTCATCACATGACCTGTCCACATCTTCTAGCTTCCATCTTCATCACGTGACCTGTCCACATCATCTAGCTTCCATCTTCATCACATGACCTGTCCACATCATCCAGCTTCCATCTTCATCACATGACCTGTCCACATCATCTAGCTTCCATCTTCATCACATGACCTGTCCACATCATCTAGCTTCCATCTTCATCACGTAACCTGTCCACAGCTTCCATCTTCATCACATGACCTGTCCACATCATCCAGCTTCCATCCTCATCACATGACCTGTCCACATCATCTAGCTTCCATCTTCATCATGTGACCTGTCCACATCATCTAGCTTCCATGTTCATCATGTGACCTGTCCACATCATCCAGCTTCCATCTTCATCATGTGACCTGTCCACATCATCTGGCTTCCATCTTCATCATGTGACCTGTCCACGTCATCTAGCTTCCATCTTCATCACATGACCTGTACACATCATCCAGCTTCCATCTTCATCACATGACCTGTCCACATAATCCCGCTTCCATCCTCATCACATGACCTGTCCACATCATCTAGCTTCCATCTTCATCACATGACCTGTCCACATCATCTAGCTTCCATCTTCATCATGTGACCTGTCCCATCATCTAGCTTCCATCTTCATCATGTGACCTGTCCACATCATCTAGCTTCCATCTTCATCATGTGACCTGTCCACATCATCTAGCTTCCATCTTCATCATGCCCTTGTCCACATCATCTAGCTTCCATCTTCATCATGTGACCTGTCCACGTCATCTAGCTTCCATCTTCATCAGGGACCTGTCCACATCATCTAGCTTCCATCTTCATCATGTGACCTGTCCACGTCATCTAGCTTCCATCTTCATCATGTGACCTGTCCACATCATCTAGCTTCCATCTTCATCATGTGACCTGTCCACATCATCTAGCTTCCATCTTCATCATGTGACCTGTCCACATCATCTAGCTTCCATCTTCATCATGTGACCTGTCCACATCATCCAGCTTCCATCTTCATCATGTGACCTGTCCACATCATCCAGCTTCCATCTTCATCATGTGACCTGTCCACATCATCTAGCTTCCATCTTCATCATGTGACCTGTCCACGTCATCTAGCTTCCATCTTCATCACATGACCTGTCCACATATCCAGCTTCCATCCTCATCACATGACCTGTCCACATCATCCAGCTTCCATCCTCATCACATGACCTGTCCACATCATCTAGCTTCCATCCTTCATCACATGACCTGTCCACATCATCTAGCTTCCATCTTCATCATGTGACCTGTCCACATCATCTAGCTTCCATCTTCATCATGTGACCTGTCCACATCATCTAGCTTCCATCTTCATCATGTGACCTGTCCACATCATCTAGCTTCCATCTTCATCACATGACCTGTCCACATCATCTAGCTTCCATCCTCATCACATGACCTGTCCACATCATCTAGCTTCCATCTTCATCATGTGACCTGTCCACGTCATCTAGCTTCCATCTTCATCATGTGACCTGTCCACATCATCTAGCTTCCATCTTCATCATGTGACCTGTCCACATCATCTAGCTTCCATCTTCATCATGTGACCTGTCCACATCATCTAGCTTCCATCTTCATCATGTGACCTGTCCACATCATCTAGCTTCCATCTTCATCATGTGACCTGTCCACATCATCCAGCTTCCATCTTCATCATGTGACCTGTCCACATCATCTAGCTTCCATCTTCATCATGTGACCTGTCCACGTCATCTAGCTTCCATCTTCATCACATGACCTGTCCACATCATCCAGCTTCCATCTTCATCACATGACCTGTCCACATAATCCAGCTTCCATCCTCATCACATGACCTGTCCACATCATCTAGCTTCCATCCTCATCACATGACCTGTCCACATCATCTAGCTTCCATCTTCATCATGTGACCTGTCCACGTCATCTAGCTTCCATCTTCATCATGTGACCTGTCCACATCATCTAGCTTCCATCTTCATCATGTGACCTGTCCACATCATCTAGCTTCCATCTTCATCATGTGACCTGTCCACATCATCTAGCTTCCATCTTCATCATGTGACTTGTCCACATCATCTAGCTTCCATCCTCATCACATGACCTGTCCACATCATCTAGCTTCCATCTTCATCATGTGACCTGTCCACGTCATCTAGCTTCCATCTTCATCATGTGACCTGTCCACATCATCTAGCTTCCATCTTCATCATGTGACCTGTCCACATCATCTAGCTTCCATCTTCATCATGTGACCTGTCCACGTCATCTAGCTTCCATCTTCATCATGTGACCTGTCCACATCATCCAGCTTCCATCTTCATCATGTGACCTGTCCACATCATCTAGCTTCCATCTTCATCATGTGGCCTGTCCACGTCATCTAGCTTCCATCTTCATCATGTGACCTGTCCACATCATCTAGCTTCCATCTTCATCATGTGACCTGTCCACGTCATCTAGCTTCCATCTTCATCACATGACCTGTCCACATCATCCAGCTTCCATCTTCATCACATGACCTGTCCACATAATCCAGCTTCCATCCTCATCACATGACCTGTCCACATCATCTAGCTGCATCATGTGACCTCATCACAATCCCTTCCCTCTTCTTCTATCCACCCTTTCCCATCTCCTCTGATCTGTTAGATCTTAGAAGTACATAAACAAAGAGAGCTTTATTCTAGTATTGTAAGATAAATGTGTTTTTAATGCTTCTAGTAATTGAACATTGATGCCAGAAGGGCTAATTTAAAGTACGTTTATTATTCATCTTGGTCTAGAAAATGATGCAATTTTTTTTTCTTTATCTTGTATTTGTTACCTGTATGACAACTTTATTATTTGTTTCAGATCTGAAAATTGTCACAGATGAGCCAAAGTTGAACTGACAGCGGTATAAGACGTCTGGCACATCAAGATTGACACTAGTTTAGGGTGACATTTTTGAGTAGCAAATAAATAGAGACCTACAAAGAGCAAACATCAGACAATAGCCCCCTATTTGAGATCTCATAATGAGAATTGTTCAGGGAAGTTAATATTATGTATTTTCCCATTGGTGATGCTAGCCCCTCAATGTCTTTCCTCAATTATGCCTGCCTTGGTCTATTTCTACTTCTGATGCCTTTGAAAAAACCTGTAAATTATGTGATTTTTAAGTTTTTGTTTATTACGTTTATCAACACACATCAACAATTGCGTATTGCATGAATTAAAAATTACAATGAAAAATATATTAAATAAAATACTACTAAAGCAGTGGCATTTTGTCAGAAAATGAGAGATATTTGAATATTACCAAAATGTTTAACTTCCTGCTATTTGGGTGATTATGAAGGTGTGTACATGGGAAATGAATCTTCACACAATACTGTCTAATATGAACTATAAAAAGTACACCATTCAGATTGCACCTAGATGAAACATTTGTTCAACAAACAAAGCATTGTTTGGTATTACTTTTACTACCAATTACAGCAGAAAGCTAAAAAGACATCCAAATTACACAACTGACCACCAAATGGTAGCATTTTTGTGGGGAATTTTAATTTATTATATTACTGCTACTTCTGAATGTTTTCTTGGCTACATTGAAAACAGTTTCTTATTTAACAGATTACATGATACCATTTTCTTATAATTTTACAGCGAATGTATATTTTATATGTATTTATAAATGCATGTTTCAAATTGGACATGCGAGATATTACACTGTATTGTGTTCATATGCAATAAAATATTTTCTTTGTGACTTAGCTCTCATTGTGTACCGGTAGGCACAGACGATGGATGGCCTGTCACCTCTTAACACTTGATCTTGGAAAAAGCAGTTTACAAGTGTCAACTTGTTTTCTAGGCCATATAAGAACATATTCCTTCTGGATCTGTTTATATTAATACTTGCAGGTTGTTAAGGTTAATTAATATCAATTATTTAAATAATTTTGCACTTACCAGGTTTACGTTTTTAAATAAGTCTTGAAGATGAATCAAGGTCCAGTGTAGATTAGTTGGATTTATAGTAAGAATCATCCTACTTTTATTTATAGTCAAGATTATGTTTTATTGCAAATGTAACTACATTTATGTATGAATGAAACATTATTACTAGTTGTGCAATAAATAGTATACACTTGACGAACCAGCTGCCCGTGAATGCTAATGCATGTTACATAATTGTTGACCAACCCTAATCCACAACTTTGTGATGATACCATACCAAATCTAGTTTGTATTATGTGGATTAATACAACTGTACACAGAGACAAAGATGTTTCACACACACACACACACATGTACAGTTTTAATTACAGTCTACACAAATAGTTAAACCAGCATAACTGAAAGCAGAAATATGTAACACAACTTTTAGTGATCTTGCTTCAAGGAAACATCATTTGAGATATGGAGGAAACCATAGCTTATTTAGAATACCCGTATATTTTTCGAAAGCCAACTTGTGTAGAATGTTGCCATTTTAGGACTCCTGAAAACCATAGCTTGGATGTCATAGTTATGTTTGACTGGTCTAGACCTGAGTATCTGCTGCACTCAAAGCTGTAATTGGTTACACCAGAAATTAAGCTGACAAGGTTAAGATCCTATAGTGGTGACGACTGTTGCCAATAGTTTGTTGTATATGACATGGCTACGTTTAAACTACCAGGGTAGCCCAAATTATACATACCCAGTAAGAATATATGAACACGCTGTAGCGAATTTACATTTGTGATATGATTTATGTCGTATAATTGTTATAATACACCACTGGTGGACGGAAGATGGTGACAAATTTGTAGCCAGTTTATGCATATATTTTATAGTTCACAAATTGACAGTTGTCAGCAATGACTATTGCAAAAAACTAACACATCAGCAATTCAACATTACATTTTTTATCAAGATTCATTCATTTGTCAAGTAATCACTAATACTGTATAAATTATCAAATGTTTATGATGGAAAGAATACAAGTAGTTAACAGATAAAATATTGCAGTATTTCACAAACAACTTAACTGCACACTTCTTACCTTGACATAAAATATATACATTTCCTTACCGATATTAGGTAAAAAGGTAAAAAATAATGACTTATGAAACAAGACTCCAAAGATATGATATACTTGACTGCACCGCTACATCCTGCACGCTAGTTTTCATGTGACGATAATAATAATGATAAACAATATCGGCTCTACAATTCTGCACCTGAAATTAAATTTAAATTACCAACATTGTATGAACGTCCGCCTTAAAAAGTTGGTTAACAAGTTAATCGTAACACACTTAATGTGCTTCCTGACAGCACAGATTGTCATATCAGTTTGCTGTGTACAGTTTCATGACTAAAATAACGTCACATCACAACTGTGGACTAGGCGCAGCGTTGCAGTCATTTGTTCTGCTGCTGCGTATGTTCCAGCCCCTACTGGCACACGCTGGAACTGTGCGACATGTACACTGTTGCTGTCACACTGCATCTGTCAGATGCCCACAACAGTTTTACGTCGCACTAACTCATCATCACATGCTGACAATATTCTTAACTCATTGGATGCTGATATCCTCTTGAGTCACAATAAGTCATCATCTCTTGGATCACATTAAATTATAAGTGCTGACAAAGTCAATTACTCGTCATGAAATGCTGACAGCATTCTTGGGTCATTCTATCATCATCTGATCCTGACAGTATTTTTGGGTCAATCTATCATCATCGAATGCTGACAGCACTAACCCTATAGATTCTGACAGCACTAACTCTGGAATGTGTGGATGCTTGACAGCACTCTTAATTCACACTTTCTTCTCACTGGACGCCGAAGGCACTCTTGACTCGCACTCACACATCGTGGGATGATGTGATTCACTGCTGCAGTTCTCCTAACTCGCACCGACTCATCGTTTGATGATGACAGCACTCTTGAGTCGCGTTGTTCCTGAGATCTTCTTCCTGAGTTCCTCGCGTTGTTTCTCCGCCTTCTGCTCCCTCATCACTTTGATGTTCTGCAGGATCTTCTGCCTCAGCTCGCGCTCCTGTTGCTCCAGCCGTGCCTTCTTCTTGTGCTCCGCCTCGAGACGCTGTCGCTCCACCTCCAGTGCCTCCCGCCTACGCAGCTCCACCTGGCGGCAACGTTCCTCTTCAACAGCACGCTCCTGTTGCTTCACCTCCTCCTCCTGCTTGATCACCTGGTCACATGACAGAATACAGACGGTCACATGGTATCACATGACAGTAGCAATCACATGGTGTCACATGACAGTAGCAATCACATGGTGTCACATGACAGCAGCAATCACATGGTGTCACATGCCAGTAGCAATCACATGGTGTCACATGACAGTAGCAATTACATGGTGTCACATGCCAGTAGCAATCACATGGTGTCACATGACCCGCAGCAATCACATGGTGTCACATGACAGTAGCAATCACATGGTGTCACATGACAGTAGCAATCACATGGTGTCACATGACAGTAGCAATCACATGGTGTCACATGACAGTAGCAATCACATGGTGTCACATGCCAGTAGCAATCACATGGTGTCACATGACAGTAGCAATCACATGGTGTCACATGACCCGCAGCAATCACATGGTGTCACATGACAGCAGCAATCACATGGTGTCACATGACCCGCAGCAATCACATGGTGTCACATGCCAGTAGCAATCACATGGTGTCACATGCCAGTAGCAATCACATGGTGTCACATGACAGTAGCAATCACATGGTGTCACATGCCAGCAGCAATCACATGGTGTCACATGACAGTAGCAATCACATGGTGTCACATGCCAGCAGCAATCACATGGTGTCACATGCCAGTAGCAATCATATGGTGTCACATGCCAGTAGCAATCACATGGTGTCACATGACAGTAGCAATCACATGGTGTCACATGCCAGTAGCAATCACATGGTGTTACATGACAGTAGCAATCACATGGTGTCACATGCCAGTAATAACAGCCAATTCACATGGTGTCACATGCCAGTAGCAATCACATGGTGTCACATGCCAGTAGCAATCACATGGTGTCACATGCAGTAGCAATTACATGGTGTCACATGACAGTAGCAATCACATGGTGTCACATGACAGTAGCAATTACATGGTGTTACATGCCAGTAGCAATCACATGGTGTCACATGACAGTAGCAATTACATGGTGTTACATGCCAGTAGCAATCACATGGTGTCACATGACAGTAGACAGTAGAATTGTTTGGCCAACCATAAGTGACATCACATAGACAGGCTGGTACACAGGTACAGATAGCAAGATTGGTAATTAACTTTATTGAGGACCAAATTGCTTATGTTTTTGTTAGTCAATGCCATTGATTTTTATATCCCTGTGTCTTCTTGATGAGCTATCTACAGATAATACATCTGGAACATCTGCTTATAATAAACAAAACATCTAGGTAGTCACAGTATTCATTTATGTACTGCACATAAATCATCTAGTCACAGTACACACACTGTATATGACCAATCAATCATCTAATTAAATTTTGGACAACAGTTTTTACATAATCAGTACATGTAAAATATAATAAATCAAGTATTTAATGTACAAGTTGTACTAAGATGTTTACTAAAATGTAACTAGATAAACATGTAATTCACTGTTTCATCCATTTGATAATCAAACAAACTTTGCCATAATTACATTACTAAATATTAAATCTTACTAAATGCTAAAAGCTGCCAGCTTATCTCAAAGGATACTATTTATGTGAGTCATACACCTGTGAAAATGTGTGTAGATGATATACTTAGAGTTAAGGAGAAGGATTTACTTTAAAGAGCAGAATTTTATGTATGATATCATTAGAACAAGAACAAGAAATGACAAATAAATGAATGGATGAGGGTGTATGTTGGTAATTCTAATTGTTTATATGTATACTTTGTGTGATTTTAATGTTTCAATAATGTTTATGCGGCGGCACACAGACAGAACTGTAATTTCTCTGCAGGATTAAATAAAGTATTCTAAGCTTATCTTATCTTTAAAACGTTGACAAGGTCCCCTGGAGACCACAGCTCACCTTGATCCTGTTGAAGAGCTCTGACAGGAGCCGGATGGTCTCGAGCTTGCGGTGAGCAATGAGGATGCGCCGCTCTTCCAGCAGGATCTTCCTCTGCATCTCTTCCTCCTCCTTCTCCTGCTGTCGCTCCTGTCTCCGCACCCGCCGCTTGTACTCCCGCTCCTTGCGACGCTCCTCGCGCTTCCGTAGCTTCTCTTCCCGCCGCCACTCCCTCTCCCTCTCCTCCTCCTCCTTCTGACGTCTGGGTGCCACACGGGAATGTCACATGGGAGATTATCACACGGGAATGTCACATTGGTGAGTGTCACACAAAGTCACAAAGGGAATGGCAGTAACTGGACTTTTCTAATCATTATAAACCAGTATTACTTGCCATGGACTTTGAATATGTTTAGCTATTTATTCAGTTGATCTATTTTTATTGTAATTTTACTTACTTAGGTTATATATTCCACTTATATTTTAATAATCTATTGTACTAAATATTTTACTTTACTGAATGTCTTAGAATTTGTTTCTTCCAACACTGTTGTGTTAATATATTCATATTATAGGCTATTTACAGTTTTTATTATCATATATATATATTTTATTTTTATTTTACTAGATATTCTAATTAGTCACAATTTCATATACAGTTATGCTTTCATATACAGTTTTACTAATATAAATTATACATTAATTAATTGTTTTATCTGTCAAAATATTTTATTGTACTTTTCAGACACTATGGTTGCTAGAGAATAAACTTTATTATTATTATTAAAGAAATGTGTCACATGGAAAAATGTCATGCAATTGCATGGGATATGTCACATTGTGGAATGTCATACACTCACATGAGATAATGTCACATGAGATAACAGCAGGATAGTGCCAATCTCATTGATGGTTTGATTCATTACAACATTTTTCATCCCACAAATATTTGTTATTTTTGTATTATCTCTATTCAATAAATGTTTTTGTATGTTAGGGAAAAATGCTGAACATTACAGTGAACCATGACTATCAATGTCTCCAAACTGTGTGAGAGAATAAAGGGAACAAGTGACAGTGTACTGGACATACCTCTCATCCTCCCTGCGTTGTTCCTCCGCCTCCCTCTCCTTCCTCACTCTGTCCTCCCTCTCCTGCTCCAGCTGGATCAATTTCTGCCGCTCCTCTTCCCTCTTGCGGATTGCCTTGTCTGCCAGATGCTTCGTCTTGTCAAAGTCCACCTGATCAGGCAAATATAGAAAAAAAATACATATAATCAACTTAAACAGCAGTTTCAAAACCTATTACACATTATATTAATGATCGACTGAACAACTAAATAATTTGTAATCAAAGCAAACATATTTTTTAAATAATAAAAATACTTAGGCAAGCATGATTTCTAATTTTATATAAATATTTTAGTAATTAAAAGTTGACTTGGGTTACTAAAGGAAGTTTTGGCCACAACTACAAAAATAAGCCAATATCATGACTGGTACATATATCATGACTGGTACAAATATAAAGTACTGTGTAGTGTATGCTAGTGACAGAATGCACTGAAAGGTGACCAAGGTTTGTAAAAGGAAGCTGAATACTACAATGGAAAACAGGAAAATATTGATGGCAAAATGTGAAACTAAACTTACCTTAATATTTGCTGTCAGTGCTTTCCCATCCTCGCCTTTATACATTAGTTTCATCCCCCGCATGGCTGTCATTGCCTTCACAAAGCCTATGTATTCCTGATACTGCACAAACGCTTCAAATGTCAGATCACGGCCAAACGAAAACGTCTGAATGGAGCTTGTTTCCCTTGTGTAAGGGTCCAGCATTGGTATATGCACACGTCGCACCTCGCCGAATGTTTCGCATACTTTCTTGAGGATAAACTCACTAGGTTTGTTATCGTCTCCATCTTTCCTGTTGGCAAACCATCGAGAAGGTAGATCCTTGAAGTGGACAGTGTCCGGTCTCTCTCCCGGTTTCATCTCATTCATGTGTTTTGCGTCGCGAAAGTATGAGTCCCAGGTGTGTCGAGTTGGGAAGCTCACCTTCGCCTCAGCAGCACGCACCTTCAATGAGTCCGGAAATCCGCTCAGTTTAATCGTCTGGCCATCTAGCCGCGATATCAACACCTTCAGTTTGCTGCGATTCTCTATCTCACCCTCAAACCGAATAAACTCAAGTGTACTTTTGGCGACTTTCAGTATGATGAACTGGTCTGGTTTTATAAGCCGTTTAAGTTTCTCCATCACTTCCCAATTCGAGATGGAGTTCCCAGGTGTCTTTAGCTGTGGTAGTTGGACGCTTATGTTGAGCTTTGCGACTGGCTTCAAGAAGAGACCCTGTGGTTCAAACAGCTCGACGGCCTCAGACACATCACTGCACACACCTATCTGTGCCATGATGACAGCAGTAGGAGGTGGTGACTAGGCTCACCAGTTGACACGTTCTTATGTGTACAAGGCAAGATCTGTGAGCAGCAATTAATAGTCAAGCTTGTGAAGTCATCTAACCTGCAACAGATAAATAAACATGTCATTTTTATTACGACATAAGTTGAAACAAAATTACAATTACCAAAACTGGAAGAAACAATAAGGTTGCATTGAATATAGACTGCACAAAACTGGCAATATTTTGTGTCATCCAGTAATGTCAGTACTTGAATTGATGTTTATCATTATATAGGCTTTATACATGTGTGACTGTGCACTCGTACCTGGACCAAGGTGTGACAAATAATGAAACAATACACAGACTGAACCCTGTGACATTCTCCCTTCAGGACTCTATATCATGTATTTTAGTAACCTTACATCTAGAGCTAGGTGATAACACACGACAGGCAGATCTGAAAACAACATGTTGAGGCTTTCACCCAATCACGGGACGCTACGCCTACGGTTGTTCAAACAATGAATTATTCAGTCATCAGTGACAATGTCAATCCAATTTGTAATGTCTGGTGATAATAATTTTAATTATTTAAATATAAACTCGTATGTCATTGCAATGGATGATAACAAAACACTCTTGAATATCATAAATCACCTCTGAAACATCTAGTTTAACACAGGAATTCACTGTTTTTTACTCGTCTCTTGATTTTTACCTTGGTTTTAGAAAACGAAAATAAAGAACCGCTATTATCGCCCAGATAATTTGGAAATGCTTAGAGATTATATTCATGTTTAAAGAATTGTTCGCTCGCGAGCGAACTGGATATGTCCTTATATGAAGATTTATTAAACAAACCGTACCATTTGCATTGTTTGCAGATATGTCCCCTCAATTTCACTGCTTGTAAATGTTACACCAGATAGCAACATCTTCAGGCTTGGCAATTTGATGTAGTCTTGGTTACCAAGTCTTTCTTTTCTAGGCCTATTTCATAGCAGTCTGCTGCGTTGATTGAATACACATGAATGAATGTTTGAGTATATTTTATTATTCAGTTGGCATTATGTCCCATTCAGAGTGTTCAGTAAAACATACAACATCATGTGTAAGACCCACATCCCATGTGATCACCATATACCTTAGGGTACTTTTGAATGGTTCTGATCGATCGTTGTGTCCTGTGTTCCTCTGTGGTCAGATCTTATATATTCGTTGTTACTATATATGCCCTTTTCCGAATGAATGTTTTCAGAAATGACATGCAACTGTACAGGAGTATGTTTTAAATAAAACTGTAATTACGTTATGAATCACATTAACGAAGATCGAGAAAAACTAATACGTAGTCTAAAACCATTTATATCAATGTTATCAGACTTCCAGAGGAATTGTTATGGTGCTTAAAAATCTGGAACAATAATTTGTTAAAACTTAGCAGTTAACCCGTATTAATGTTGATCCATAATAAGTTGTCTTGTTAGAAAAATATTGGAAATTTACGTAAAAAAAGCATCGAAACTAAAGCAAACGCACAATTAAAAAAGGTAAACGAAGTACACATGTCTCATTATAATATTTTTTAGATACATAACAATAAAACTTAATACCCATGTGGTTAAATGGACATACTATTTAAGTTTAATGTGAGTCGTCTTCTTCCCGTGACAATTTAACCACGCACAGCTAGGTTACCAATGGGAAGTCCCATAATTATATAAAACAGTGCTCTATTGGTTTAGTAACGTCCCACACTTATTGTAGATCGTATCATTTTGAATAAACATGTGTCACAGTGCTACAATAGAATATGCGATTGCTTAGAATCTCAACAAATCGTCTACATAATTTATTTTCTCAGAATACGCCGCAACAAAAAACGCCATAGCAGACGTCCAATTTGTGCAAGGTGTCAGGCAATGCGTTTATGTAGTCTCGGTTACTGCTACAATCACATAATCGCGCAGACCTCTATTGGACGCCAACCGAAAACATGGCGGATTGCATCAGAAAGTTCGTGAACCATGCTGAACAAGTTGTAAGAATAATTTTTATGTAACTTGCTTACTGATGATGTTATCCACATTACTGGAAGTGTAAAATAATTGGTTGTGTATTTTGGCATAAATACATCGGTGTCGTATAACATGTACACAACCGCTGATGCTGTGCAAGTGTCTGGCCGGTATTCACCTACTCGGTAGTCTGCTTCAGTCTCAGAATCCGCAAACTATGCCAAACTAGTAGACACGTGGGCAGTGTTTTTTCCTGTTGTCCTCCTGATTGTGATGATAATACATAACTCTTAACTTTATTATGTTTTGTTTTTAAACAGCTATATACTATATAACAAGTGTCTTGCTGTCCGTAATTCATAGTCATGGACATGGAGTGGACTGTTTCCAGTTTATTACTTTATTATAAATTTTAATAATAATATTAATTATGATATACCTATATACATTATCAATAACATTTTAGGCACGTGTGTAGAATTCGGACCCACCTAATTTTTTAAATTATGACCATATTTGCCTACACTTGCTTTACAAATGTTGCGTATTGAGACCCAAATAGGATTCTGATTTGTGTAAGCTGCAAACTCAGCGACCATATATTACTAAGCTGTACACTTAGAATGAGTGATAAAAGTGTTACGCCTACCGCACCGTCTTTTCGACATCGAAAGTTTACAAAGACGCAGTGTTTATAAAACATAAAGGATATTCAACATCATAAATATGCATGGGATGACGTTGAATGATTGAATTAACAAGATGATGTATCAAATAATGGCAAATTTGAGGTGGGTTCAAATTATACACAAGTGCCACATTTTATTCCTGTAATGTATACAATTTTTATTGAGCTATGGTAGGCCGGTAAACAAGATATGTCACAATCTTGTTACATGCTCAATAACAAATCTTGTTAAGTGCTAAGTAGATTTGCATCAAAAGGGATTATAATGAAGCAATTATAAATATTGAAATAAGGTTGATATACATTCATTGCATTTATTTAGACATTGTAGAGATCCATCCGTCCATCCACTCACCCACCTATCTACCTATGTCCCATAGCTTAGGGGGCCGTATATGCGACAGAATAATGTATCTTGACACACAGATGGAGTTCATTTTGTAATTAATTTATTTACACCATTTGTAAAAATCGATTACAATTATGTTTAGATGTGGATGTATTAATAGCTTTGTCTAGTATGCACTCTTCGTTTTTAACACTGCCTCTCAATTAAAGAGGTTCTCGTGCTGGCAAGGATTTGTGGATGATGAGGGAAATGCTAATGGGAACGTGTCTTACATTACAGGAGGCAGAGATTAGAGCCATAGAAGCAGACATAGAGCTGCTGAAGAAGGGAAAGTTGACGATGCAGGCGGAGGACGAGACACCACAACTACAGGCCCTCCGCACGGAGAACAGCAAACTCAAGTACCAGAGGATGCACCTACAGCGAGTAATTGCTATGTTTATTTTACACAGTTTGCTTAATAATTGTTTCATGTAACAGTCAGATAAAAGACCTTTGTTGTTGTTAATTTAAACTGATTGATCTGGAGTACTCATAAACCAAATATCCATGTTTCCATTTAAGTTTTAACTTGGACTCTTGGCATATATGTCAAATTTTTTTCACGTTATTCACACAGTCAGTAAATACAGCACTTTTAATTTACTCTTTTTTAATGATAAGCATATTACCACAGCAAACATTTGTTGGTATTATTTTGCAACTGATTTTAGAGCAGTACAAAAAAATTATGAATTTGTAGGAAAGAGAGATGTTATTCACATCAGTGTCATTAATTTCAGTTTCATTCGGTAGGTGGCAGCATTTGAGAATTTTTTTTATCAAATTTCATGGGTCACGATCACATTCACTAAAATGCAGTGCCATGTTTTTTTACTTTGTGATAACACCTAAGTATTTGTGACATTGATTGATAGAGCTTGGCTGCAGAGGAAGCCAGTGGTCAGGACTGCATGGTCAGTGTCATAGCCCTTCTACTGGACGTGTTTGGTCAAGCAATCAGGACAGCCTTCCCAGCACTTACTGACGTGCCAGTTGCAGTCACTCCAAGCACAAAGGAGAACTTTGGGGACTACCAGTGCAACAGTGCCATGAACATTGTCCAGGTTGGTGCAGCGATGAAATGAAAATTTTCCAGCATAAATATTACACACTAATTACTTCCTTCTTTGCTTACTATGCCTTATCCTCTGAGAACGTTATTTCTCAAGTCTCAATATGCCTGATATTTGCTGTAAATGTGTCTCCGACATTTGTGACCAGTTGTTGCATTCTAAGACTTTCTATGTTGAATTTCTAATTTTATACACGCTACATAAAGTCGTCTGCTGTTTTTGTAGTTGCTGAAGTCACAAGGACAGAAGATGGCTCCACGGCAGATAGCTCAGAGCATCGTTGACAGCATGCCTCAGAACGCACTCGTTGAGAAGGTACAACAGTGTAGTTGACCATGTAACAACTTAACACCTCCTCAAACAAGGTTCAGTTATGTTGTTGATGTTAGTTATGGTTGAATAGTTTTGGTGTTATATGAAGTCAAGTTAATAATACAATATTCGAAACAACTTGCAGTGATCATTAACATAATAATAATAAAGGTTAATTCAGACATATATCCACATATGAATGTGCATACATAAAATACAGATACACATGTTGTGGATTGATATATATATATATATATATATATATATATATATATATACATACATACATACATACATACATATATACATACATACATACACACACACACACACACACACACACACACACACACAACACACACGTAAGGTATACACAAATACGCGCACACAGACACACACACATAAACACATGCTCACCCGTACACACAGGCACACACGCATGCATGCATTCACGCCACTAAACAGTTTGGCAGCTTGTTATCTGCCTGATCGTGTACTCAGCCTCTACCCTGTCTGTAGGTAGAGATTGCGGGGCCGGGGTTCATCAACATCTACCTGAAAAAGGCCTTCATTGCCTCACAACTGCATGGTCTGCTCAACAAGGGTGTCCGCCCTCCGAGGGTTGGGGCATGCAAGAAGGTCATAGTTGACATGTCATCACCCAACATCGCCAAGGAGATGCATGTGGGACATCTGAGGTGGGGGATCAACGATTGATTTGTTTGTCAAATTATTGTCTTAGGTTGAGTTATTGGCATTCCAAATTATAGTGTTTGCTTTTGTAAAACCAGTTTATTTTATTCCATTTCAATAAATATACGAGGATGTGACAGATGGCAGTGGTAATAATTTTTTGTATAGATATCATTGAAGTATAGTATAATACTAATCTAGTTTCAGAATTCCTGGCTGTCATCAAACTGTCATCACTGTCACGTTCATGACAGCCAGAACTAACCAGTTCCATTCCAAATCATTCCACTTCTTCTGGATATTGTCTGTGTCACGTAATGATTTGTTCACACTTCTTGGCTAGTCCTTGCTGGCTGTGCCTCAGTCATACTGGATGTTGTGTAGATGTCTTACATTTTGGTCCAGCTATTCCATTGAGTCCTAGAATACGTCTTCAACAATTTCTATTTTGTGACAGTATCAATGTTCCTATGTTGTCATCTTGGTTCACAAATTTGAGTTGTATAAATATCCATTTATTGTTGAAAACAATGGTGGATGTCTGTCATTTGTCTATGTATACGTATACATACACTTTTATAAATATATATATGTGTGTGTATTAATGTGCTCATTTAGTCACTTTTGATCTCTATGGGTAATTCTCCATCAAGGTACCAATTCACCTCTCCGTGTGTAAAAATTACCCTCCCGAGAGTGGTTTAGCCAGCTAAACAAAGAAGGAAGTGTGATATGTATATTCTGTCCACAGATCAACCATCATTGGTGACAGCATTGCCCGACTCTATGACTTTGTGGGTCACAACGTTCTCAAGCTGAACCACCTGGGAGACTGGGGCACACAGTTCGGTATGCTCATTACACATCTCCAGCAGAAGTTCCCAAACTACCTCACGGAGTCGCCACCTATCAGTGACCTTCAGGCATTCTACAAGGTCAGTGGCGTCATGTGAAAGTTGGTGGCAATAGGTGCAGCTTCATGTGAGGTATTTGGTGATCACTTATAAAAATACCCCTCAATTTATGGTTTGACAACTACACTTTATCTATAGAAGTTATTGCACTTTGTGTGAGCCTATCAGTTGATGTTGCTCTGTGTGTAGGAGTTGTTGCTCTGTGTGTAGGAGTTGTTGCTGTGTGTGTATGAGTTGTTGCTCTGTGTGTAGGAGTTGTTGCTCTGTAGGAGTTGTTGCTGTGTGTGTGGGAGTTGTTGCTCTGTTTGTAGGAGTTGTTGCTCTGTGTGGGAGTTGTTGCTTTGTTTGTAGGAGTTGTTGCTGTGGGTGTAGGAGTTATTGCTCTGTGTCCAGGAGTTGTTGTGTTTGTAGGAGTTGTAGCTGTGTATGAAGGAGTTGTTGCTCTGTGTCTAGGAGTTGTAGCTGTACGTGTAGGAGTTGTTGCTGTGTGTGTAGGAGTTGTTGCTCTGTGTGTAGGAGTTGTTGCTGTGTGTATAGGAGTTGTTGCTCTGTGTGTAGGAATTGTTGCTCTGTGTGTAGGAGTTGTTGCTCTGTGTGTAGGAGTTGTTGCTCTGTCTTTAGGAGTTGTTGCTCTGAGTGTAGGAGTTGTTGCGCTGTCTGTGGCAGTTGTTGCTCTGTGTGTGGCAGTTGTTGCTATGTCTGTAGGAGTTGTTGCTCTGTGTATAGGAGTTGTTGCTCTGTGTGTAGGAGTTGTTGCTCTGTCTTTAGGAGTTGTTGCTCTGAGTGTAGGAGATGTTGCTCTGTCTGTGGCAGTTGTTGCTCTGTCTGTGGCAGTTGTTGCTCTGTCTGTGGCAATTGTTGCTATGTCTGTAGGAGTTGTTGCTCTGTCTGTGGCAGTTGTTGCTCTGTCTGTGGCAGTTGTTCTGCCTGTGGCAGTTGTTGCTCTGTTTGTGGCAGTTGTTGCTCTGTGTGTAGAAATTGTTGCTCTGTCTGTGGCAGTTGTTGCTCTGTCTGTGGCAGTTGTTGCTCTGTCTGTAGGAATTGTTGCTCTGACTGTGGCAGTTGTTGCTCTGTCTGTGACAGTTGTTGCTCTGTCTGTGACAGTTGTTGCACTGTCTGTGGCAGTTGTTGCACTGTCTGTGGCAGTTGTTGCTCTGTCTGTGGCAGTTGTTGCGCTGTCTGTGGCAGTTGTTGCTCTGTCTGTGGCAGTTGTTGCTCTGTCTGTGGCAGTTGTTGCTCTGTCTGTGGCAGTTGTTGCTCTGTCTGTGGCAGTTGTTCTGCCTGTGGCAGTTGTTGCTCTGTTTGTGGCAGTTGTTGCTCTGTCTGTGGCAGTTGTTGTTCTGCCTGTGGCAGTTGTTGCTCTGTTTGTGGCAGTTGTTGCTCTGTCTGTGGCAGTTGTTGCTCTGTCTGTCTGTAGGAGTCGAAGGTGAGGTTTGACAATGAACCTGACTTCAAGAAACTCGCCTATGAGGCTGTTGTCCATCTACAGAACTACGAGCCTAACTACGTGAAGGCCTGGAAACTGATCTGTGAGGTCTCCTCCAGAGGTACGTCTAGCTCCCTCACAAGGCCTTATGGTCCAAACAACACTACACAACTGACACACCCGGGCTAAGGTACTGTTACACTTAAGTATATCCTTTGATTACGTGGACCTCCAACTGGTCTATTGTACTTGCTTATCTGCAAATAGCTTTGAACACTCTTGCCTATATATTGGGACATACTATCAGTCACTGAATGTACTTCCTGCTTATAATGACAGGCCCTGCTTGATTCTGTGTAATAAACAAACAACCTTCCTTTAACCTATCGTCTTGTAATATCGGCTAATTTGCAGTCTACATGAAATAATTGGCATCAGCACATTATGATTATTACTCATAATTGCATTTCTGATGAGCTAATTCTTGATTTGTGTACTTATTCTTTAGTATGATATGTATGTATAAATAAAATATGAAATATGTCAGCCTCCAATGTTTAGTTAGTCTTAACTCTTATCATACCAACCCCCATTTTGAGATGGAGCTGAAAATTAAGAAATATTGTTACTTTATGTACTAGGTTGTAAACTTTACAACTGTCTCCTGCCTATTGAAAATGGCACCAAATGGTTGGCATGGAATGCTTTGTTCATGGTTCCAATATTTTGTAATTTTTAGAAGTTCACTTACATTGGAGCACAGCTGACTGGTCGAAACATCATACGTTTCACAAACTATGCTCCAAAGTAAGAGAATTTCTTTAAAAAAACAAAAAGTTGGTGTTTCCGGAAGAATAATTTTCACATGGTATCAACAACTAAAGAATTACAGAAGATACATTGAGGCTTTGTTCACTGTGCATAGTTCTATGCTGCTTTGTGATGTTTCTTTAATATTCTTACTTTGCCAGAGTTCAGTAAGATCTATGAGCGTCTGGACATCAAGAACTTGGAGAGTCGCGGCGAGTCATTCTACCAACCTCTCATGGCCGGCATGGTCAAGAAACTTGAAGAGAAAAGTAAGTGAATAAATGTCTGGCATCACTTACGGGCGATTATGATACAATCTTTGCCATGACACATCAACATTTTTATGTCCGCTGTGCAATTAAAATTGAACATTTTACAAGGAGGATAAGTAACTAAAATTTCAAAATAAAGTTGAAAATGTATTTGGTTAGTCTGGATACACGTTATACTATATAGTGTAGACATATATGTGCCATGTTTTTAGCTGATGTATCACTCGTTTATTTAACCCTTATGGCTTCATGTAATGACTTATTTCACCTAAGTGCTTAGGCCAACTTGACCCCTCACTGCACTCCTGGGTCAGAGGTCACTACCTGCCCTTTAGCTCCATGTGGAGAACACTGCTCTACTTTACTTCTCCTATAGTCTTCCTAATTTTGTCTGTCCTTTGAAGTCTTTGTTTTTTTACCCTTTTATTTATTTTCTTTTCCAACCCCGGGAGGAGTTTTGTTTTTTGTTTTTTCCCACCTTTTTCTGGGGATAAGGGGAAAATTAACTTCGGGTTAAATTGTTTTTTCCCTTTTTAAAAACCCTTTTTTCCCGGACAACCCCATACCCCTTTTTTTTACTCCCCCTTTTTCCTTTTTCCATCAACCCATACTCCTTTTTTACTCCCCCTTTTTCCATTTTTTTTTCATAAACCCAACATCAATCCCTCTTTTTTCCATTTTCTGTTGAAACCTGGATCCTTTTTTTGTTTATTGTTTTTTTTTAAACCAGTTTTCTGTTTTTCTTAAAGGTGGTTGATTTTTGGAGTTTTTCCCCTTTTTCCTGCTGGGCACCGGGGGAAGGGTCTTTGTTTTTGACCTTTTCCAATTTTCTGGGCTTTAAACCCTTATGACCTTTGATTTTTACCCCTTTTTACCTTTTTCGGTTGTTTAAGGGAAAAGGTTTTTGAGTTTTCCCCTTTTTACCTTTTTTGTTGCCAAAAGGGCCGGTATGACTCTTTGTTTATTGTTATCCCTTTTATTCCTAGTTTTTGTTGTTATAAAGGGCCGGTATGACATTTTTTTATTTTATCCCTTTTTTTTCCTAGTTTTTTGTTGTTTTTGGGGCCGGTATGGGTCTTTTTTATTTTATCTCCTTTTATTCCTAGTTTTTGTTGTTATAAAGGGCCGGTATGACTTTTTTTATTTTATCCCTTTTTTTTCCTAGTTTTTTGTTGTTTTTGGGGCCGGTATGGGTCTTTTTTATTTTATCTCCTTTTATTCCTAGTTTTCTGTTGTTATAAAGGGCCTGGTATGACGTTTTTGGGTTTATTGTTATCTCCTCTTTATTCCTAGTTTTCTGTTGTTCATCAAGGCCTGGTATGACTCTTTGTTTATTGTTATCTCCTCTTTATTCCTAGTTTTCTGTTGTTCATAAAACCCGGGTTTGACTCTTTGTTTATTGTTATCTCCTCTTTTTTCCCTTTGTTTTTTGTTGTTATAAAGGGCCTGGATGAGTCTTTGTTTATTGTTATCTCCTCTTTATTCCTAGTTTTCTGTTGTTCATCAAGGCCTGGTATGACATCTTTGTTTATTGTTATCTCCTCTTTATTCCTAGTTTTCTGTTGTTCATCAAGGCCTGGTATGACGTCTTTGTTTATTGTTATCTCCTCTTTATTCCTAGTTTTCTGTTGTTCATCAACGCCTGGTATGACGTCTTTGTTTATTGTTATCTCCTCTTTATTCCTAGTTTTCTGTTGTTCATCAAGGCCTGGTATGACGTCTTTGTTTATTGTTATCTCCTCTTTATTCCTAGTTTTCTGTTGTTCATCAAGGCCTGGTATGACGTCTTTGTTTATTGTTATCTCCTCTTTATTCCTAGTTTTCTGTTGTTCATCAACGCCTGGTATGACGTCTTTGTTTATTGTTATCTCCTCTTTATTCCTAGTTTTCTGTTGTTCATCAACGCCTGGTTTTGACTCTTTGTTTATTGTTATCCCCTTTTATTCCTAGTTTTCTTTGTTCATAAAACCCTGGTATGACGTCTTTGTTTATTGTTATCTCCTCTTTATTCCTAGTTTTCTGTTGTTCATCAACGCCTGGTATGACGTCTTTGTTTATTGTTATCTCCTCTTTATTCCTAGTTTTCTGTTGTTCATCAACGCCTGGTATGACATCTTTGTTTATTGTTATCTCCTCTTTATTCCTAGTTTTCTGTTGTTCATCAAGGCCTGGTATGACGTCTTTGTTTATTGTTATCTCCTCTTTATTCCTAGTTTTCTGTTGTTCATCAAGGCCTGGTATGACGTCTTTGTTTATTGTTATCTCCTCTTTATTCCTAGTTTTCTGTTGTTCATCAACCCCGGTATAAATTCTTTGTTTATTGTTATCTCCTCTTTATTCCTAGTTTTCTGTTGTTCATCAAGGCCTGGTATGACGTTTTTGTTTATTGTTATCTCCTCTTTATTCCTAGTTTTCTGTTGTTCATCAAGGCCTGGTATGATGTCTTTGTTTATTGTTATCTCCTCTTTATTCCTAGTTTTCTGTTGTTCATCAAGGCCTGGTATGATGTCTTTGTTTATTGTTATCTCTTTATTCCTAGTTTTCTGTTGTTCATCAAGGCCTGGTATGACGTCTTTGTTTATTGTTATCTCCTCTTTATTCCTAGTTTTCTGTTGTTCATCAAGGCCTGGTAGGGTCTTTTGTTTATTGTTATCTCCTCTTTATTCCTAGTTTTCTGTTGTTCATCAAGGCCTGGTATGACGTCTTTGTTTATTGTTATCTCCTCTTTATTCCTAGTTTTCTGTTGTTCATCAAGGCCTGGTATGACGTCTTTGTTTATTGTTATCTCCTCTTTATTCCTAGTTTTCTGTTGTTCATCAACGCCTGGTATGACGTCTTTGTTTATTGTTATCTCCTCTTTATTCCTAGTTTTCTGTTGTTCATCAACGCCTGGTATGACGTCTTTGTTTATTGTTATCTCCTCTTTATTCCTAGTTTTCTGTTGTTCATCAAGGCCTGGTATGACGTCTTTGTTTATTGTTATCTCCTCTTTATTCCTAGTTTTCTGTTGTTCATCAAGGCCTGGTATGACGTCTTTGTTTATTGTTATCTCCTCTTTATTCCTAGTTTTCTGTTGTTCATCAAGGCCTGGTATGACGTCTTTGTTTATTGTTATCTCCTCTTTATTCCTAGTTTTCTGTTGTTCATCAAGGCCTGGTATGACGACTTTGTTTATTGTTATCTCCTCTTTATTCCTAGTTTTCTGTTGTTCATCAAGGCCTGGTATGAGTCTTTGTTTATTGTTATCTCCTCTTTATTCCTAGTTTTCTGTTGTTCATCAACCCTGGTATAAGTTTTTGGGTTTATTGTTATCTCCTCTTTTTTCCCTTTGTTTTCTGTTGTTCATCAACGCCTGGTATGACGTCTTTGTTTATTGTTATCTCCTCTTTATTCCTAGTTTTCTGTTGTTCATCAAGGCCTGGTATGACATCTTTGTTTATTGTTATCTCCTCTTTATTCCTAGTTTTCTGTTGTTCATCAACGCCTGGTATGACGTCTTTGTTTATTGTTATCTCCTCTTTATTCCTTGTTTTCTGTTGTTCATCAACGCCTGGTATGACGTCTTTGTTTATTGTTATCTCCTCTTTATTCCTAGTTTTCTGTTGTTCATCAACGCCTGGTATGACATCTTTGTTTATTGTTATCTCCTTTTTATTCCTAGTTTTCTGTTGTTCATCAAGGCCTGGTATGACGTCTCTGGTTATTGTTATCTCCTCTTTATTCCTAGTTTTCTGTTGTTCATCAACGCCTGGTATGACGTCTTTGTTTATTGTTATCTCCTCTTTATTCCTAGTTTTCTGTTGTTCATCAAGGCCTGGTATGACGTCTTTGTTTATTGTTATCTCCTCTTTATTCCTAGTTTTCTGTTGTTCATCAACGCCTGGTATGACGTCTTTGTTTATTGTTATCTCCTCTTTATTCCTAGTTTTCTGTTGTTCATCAACGCCTGGTATGACGTCTTTGTTTATTGTTATCTCCTCTTTATTCCTAGTTTTCTGTTGTTCATCAAGGCCTGGTATGACGTCTTTGTTTATTGTTATCTCCTCTTTATTCCTAGTTTTCTGTTGTTCATCAACGCCTGGTATGACATCTTTGGGTTTATTGTTATCTCCTCTTTATTCCTAGTTTTCTGTTGTTCATCAAGGCCTGGTATGACGTCTTTGTTTATTGTTATCTCCTCTTTATTCCTAGTTTTCTGTTGTTCATCAAGGCCTGGTATGATGTCTTTGTTTATTGTTATCTCCTCTTTATTCCTAGTTTTCTGTTGTTCATCAACGCCTGGTATGACGTCTTTGTTTATTGTTATCTCCTCTTTATTCCTAGTTTTCTGTTGTTCATCAAGGCCTGGTATGACGTCTTTGTTTATTGTTATCTCCTCTTTATTCCTAGTTTTCTGTTGTTCATCAAGGCCTGGTATGACGTCTTTGTTTATTGTTATCTCCTCTTTATTCCTAGTTTTCTGTTGTTCATCAAGGCCTGGTATGACGTCTCTGGTTATTGTTATCTCCTCTTTATTCCTAGTTTTCTGTTGTTCATCAAGGCCTGGTATGACATCTTTGTTTATTGTTATCTCCTCTTTATTCCTAGTTTTCTGTTGTTCATCAACGCCTGGTATGACGTTTTTGGGTTTATTGTTATCTCCTCTTTATTCCTAGTTTTCTGTTGTTCATCAACGCCTGGTATGACGTCTTTGTTTATTGTTATCTCCTCTTTATTCCTAGTTTTCTGTTGTTCATCAAGGCCTGGTATGATGTCTTTGTTTATTGTTATCTCCTCTTTATTCCTAGTTTTCTGTTGTTCATC
>JAODUO010000253.1:235000-265000 GCA_025642075.2 Ridgeia piscesae | reverse complement strand
GCAAAACATGTTTTTGTCTACCTAAAAGTGAATCATGTCCATGTCCTTGTCCACAATTAAATAGACATAAACAAAGACACACAAAAACAATAAGGTGGGAGTTACACAGAATGCTTCAAACGTTATTCACTGTTCACTGGGAATACACTGTAATGTAGTAGAACTCAGTAGAGATGTGGACAGGTGGTGCTATGTAATGAGTAACTGGCAGTTGATGAGCATCATGGGCCACAAGCCCCCTTGTAGTTGAGAGGAGGGGGGAGAGAGAAGAGAGAGAGGAGAGAGAGGAGAGAGAGAGAGGAGAGAGAGGAGAGAGAGAGAGAGAGAGAGAGGAGAGAGAGAGGAGAGAGAGAGGAGAGAGAGAGAGAGAGAGAGATGAGAGAGAGAGAGAGAGGAGAGAGAGGAGAGAGAGAGAGAGAGAGAGAGAGAGAGAGAGAGAGAGAGAGAGAGAGAGAGAGAGAGAGAGAGAGAGAGAGAGAGAGAAGAAAGAGAGAGAGAGAGCATGTACAGAAGTGAATCACTCCATGGCTGTGTAACTGAGGTATTTTTATTTTAAAGTCCAGGTCCAGTCCAGGGGACTGTTTCACTGATATATGAACTCATTAGAAAATCAAACAGAGCCACTATTAAATTCAAACTGCAAAAAAACTGACATCACTGACAATGTTTGTGACAAACTGGTGAAAGTGTGTCGGTGATGCAACCTGGTGTTGAAAGTTTTCATTATATACAATATCACTGTTGGAGCAAAATGCATGTTAAAGAGCAAAATTGAGCTGAAAAGCAAATAAGAATGATAGTGAAACAGTCTTTATGATGTATATTCACAATTGTGCGTGGGGTCATTTAGTTGGCCAGCATGCCACCAGATGGATGGACCAGTGGAGGTGGGGATTCTTCCATCAGACACTGAGAGTCATCGAGTGAGTGGCTGTGTGTGGGGGACAGACCGCAGTTAGTCATTGGCACCGTCATTCAATTAAGACCGGCTGCTGGGTCATGTAACTGCCACTCGCCTTATTACTGCGTGGCCACACTCCCCGTGCCATCCAGTGATTGCTGCATGCCTCGGCTCATGTGTCTGTCATCTAACTCACTGCTTCTGTTAGGGCTGCTGTCTGTCCAAATCATGCCTTCTTTTAGGGTCTGCTGTCTGTCCAAATCACACCTTCTGTTAGGGTCTGCTGTCTGTCCAAATCACACCTTCTTTTAGGGTCTGCTGTCTGTCCAAATCACGCCTTCTGTTAGGGTCTGCTGTCTGTCCAAATCACGCCTTCTTTTAGGGTCTGCTGTCTGTCCAAATCACACCTTCTGTTAGGGTCTGCTGTCTGTCCAAATCACCTTCCTTTAGGGTCTGCTGTTGTCCAAATCACACTTTTGTTAGGGTCTGCTGTCTGTCCAAATCACACCTTCTTTTAGGGTCTGCTGTCTGTCCAAATCATGCCTTCTGTTAGGGTCTGCTGTCTGTCCAAGTCACGCCTTCTTTTAGGGTCTGCTGTCTGTCCAAATCATGCCTTCTTTTAGGGTCTGCTGTCTGTCCAAATCACGCCTTCTTTTAGGGTCTGCTGTCTGTCCAAATCACACCTTCTGTTAGGGTCTGCTGTCTGTCCAAATCACCCTTCTGTTAGGGTCTGCTGTCTGTCCAAATCACCTTCTGTTAGGGTCTGCTGTCTGTCCAAATCACACCTTCTTTTAGGGTCTGCTGTCTGTCCAAATCAGCTTTTTTAGGGTCTGCTGTCTGTCCAAATCATGCCTTCTTTTAGGGTCTGCTGTCTGTCCAAATCACGCCTTCTTGTTAGGGTCTGCTGTCTGTCCAAATCACCCTTCTTTTAGGGTCTGCTGTCTGTCCAAATCACACCTTCTGTTAGGGTCTGCTGTCTGTCCAAATCATGCCTTCTTTTAGGGTCTGCTGTCTGTCCAAATCACACCTTCTTTTAGGGTCTGCTGTCTGTCCAAATCACACCTTCTGTTAGGGTCTGCTGTCTGTCCAAATCAGCCTTCTGTTAGGGTCTGCTGTCTGTCCAAATCACGCCTTCTTGTTAGGGTCTGCTGTCTGTCCAAATCACGCCTTCTTTTAGGGTCTGCTGTCTGTCCAAATCAACCTTCTGTTAGGGTCTGCTGTCTGTCCAAATCATGCCTTCTGTTAGGGTCTGCTGTCTGTCCAAATCACACTTTGTTAGGGTCTGCTGTCTGTCCAAATCCCCTTGTTAGGGTCTGCTGTCTGTCCAAATCACTGCCTTCTTTTAGGGTCTGCTGTCTGTCCAAATCATGACCTTCTTTTAGGGTCTGCTGTCTGTCCAAATCACCCTTCTTTTAGGGTCATGCTGTCTGTCCAAATGCACACCTTCTTTAGGGTCTGCTGTCTGTCCAAATCATGCCTTCTTTTAGGGTCTGCTGTCTGTCCAAATCACACCTTCTGTTAGGGTCTGCTGTCTGTCCAAATCACACCTTCTTTTAGGGTCTGCTGTCTGTCCAAATCACGGCTTTTGTTAGGGTCTGCTGTCTGTCCAAATCACGCCTTCTTTTAGGGTCTGCTGTCTGTCCAAATCACACCTTCTGTTAGGGTCTGCTGTCTGTCCAAATTTTTTATCGCCTTCTTTTTTAGGGTCTGCTGTCTGTCCAAATCACACCTTCTTTAGGGTCTGCTGTCTGTCCAAATCACCTTCTTTTAGGGTCTGCTGTCTGTCCAAATCACGGCTTCTGTTAGGGTCTGCTGTCTGTCCAAATCACGCCTTCTTTTAGGGTCTGCTGTCTGTCCAAATCACACCTTCTGTTAGGGTCTGCTGTCTGTCCAAATCATGCCTTCTTTTAGGGTCTGCTGTCTGTCCAAATCACGGCTTTTGTTAGGGTCTGCTGTCTGTCCAAATCACGCCTTCTTTTAGGGTCTGCTGTCTGTCCAAATCACACCTTCTGTTATGCTGTCAAATCTTCTTTGGTCTGTCTTCCAAATCATGCCTTCTTTTAGGGTCTGCTGTCTGTCCAAATCACACCTTCTTTAGGGTCTGCTGTCTGTCCAAATCACACCTTCTGTTAGGGTCTGCTGTCTGTCCAAATCACACCTTCTTTTAGGGTATGCTGTCTGTCCAAATCACACCTTCTGTTAGGGTCTGCTGTCTGTCCAAATCACGCCTTCTTTTAGGGTCTGCTGTCTGTCCAAATCACCTTCTTTTAGGGTCTGCTGTCTGTCCAAATCACCCTTCTTTTAGGGTCTGCTGTCTGTCCAAATGCCTTCTTTAGGGTCTGCTGTCTGTCCAAATCACGCCTTCTTTTAGGGTCTGCTGTCTGTCCAAATCACGCCTTCTTGTTAGGGTCTGCTGTCTGTCCAAATCACACCTTCTGTTAGGGTCTGCTGTCTGTCCAAATCACGCCTTCTTTAGGGTCTGCTGTCTGTCCAAATCACACCTTCTGTTAGGGTCTGCTGTCTGTCCAAATCAGCCTTCTGTTAGGGTCTGCTGTCTGTCCAAATCACGGCTTTTGTTAGGGTCTGCTGTCTGTCCAAATCACGCCTTCTTTTAGGGTCTGCTGTCTGTCCAAATCACACCTTCTTTTAGGGTATGCTGTCTGTCCAAATCACACCTTCTGTTAGGGTCTGCTGTCTGTCCAAATCATGCCTTCTTTTATGGTCTGCTGTCTGTCCAAATCACACCTTCTTTTAGGGTCTGCTGTCTGTCCAAATCACACCTTCTGTTAGGGTCTGCTGTCTGTCCAAATCACACCTTCTGTTAGGGTCTGCTGTCTGTCCAAATCACGCCTTCTTTTAGGGTATGCTGTCTGTCCAAAGCACACCTTCTGTTAGGGTCTGCTGTCTGTCCAAATTATGCCTTCTTTTATGGTCTGCTGTCTGTCCAAATCACACCTTCTATTAGGGTCTGCTGTCTGTCCAAATCACGGCTTTTGTTAGGGTCTGATGTCTTTCCAAATCATGCCTTCTGTTAGGGTCTGCTGTCCAAATCATGCTTTCTGTTAGGGTCTGCTGTCCGTTGTTACTTAGGGATTTTATTATGGTCTGTCATCTAAATCCTGTGTTCTATTAGGGTTTGCCGCTCAGGCCATGTTTTTGTTAGGGTCTGTTATCCAAGTCAGGGTTTATATGAAGATCTGTTAGGGTCTGCTAATGGGGAAGTGGAGATTTCTGTCAGGTACTACCACTGGAGAAGTCGGGGATTCTATCAGGGTCTACTGCAGGGGAAGTCAGGGTTTCTGTCGAGGGTGTAATAGTGGAGAAGTCAGGGTTTCTGTCGAGGGTGTAATAGTGGAGAAGTCAGGGTTTCTATCAGGGTCTACTGCTGGGGAAGTCGGGTTTCTATTTGGGTCTACTAGTGGGAAAGTCAGGGTTTCTATCAGGGTCTATCACTGGGGAAGTCAGGGTTTCTATCAGGGTCTACTGCTGGGGAAGTCAGGGTTTCTATTAGGGTCTACTACTGCGGAAGTCAGGGTTTCTATCAGGGATTCAGGCGACGACTATTGCTCGAGCGACGAGCTTAGGCTTTGGTCACACATTGTATCCCATATTGAAGACAGCTGGTGGGAGATTTTTTTTGAAACGGTCCACTCAAAACTGAGTGGCTTTATACTTTCCTAGTTGCTTGTAATGTGCTGCGGTCAGACATTATGACAACAGGTGGTAGACATGAGGCTTTGTAGACACACCGTGTCGACACACTGCGTAGACAAACACGATGTATATCATATCTGCCGAACATTTCCTCCTGCAGTCATTACAAGCATCTGAATGTCAAACGCTGATGTCTGATCACAAGTCACAATCTCCCTTTTTATGTCAGCTATGCCATAACGTTGAAATAAAACAAGAATATTGGTTTATTGTTGATTTAATGCAAATCCGAGTCGCGTGCACAATGCGCCACATGCTGTTTGAGAATCACCAAGGTTGGCTGGACGATAAACGTTTACCATAAAACTTAACGTCACTTTGACATTATCACGGCATGCCGTCATGAAATGAAAATTAAATGTTAATGGTGATTTTTACTCTCTACTTAATGATGTGTTTAATAAAGCATGTTAGTAATGAGAGACGGAATGTGGTGTGGACGATTGTAACGCATTGTTAGAGCAACAATATAAACATATGTTTTCTCAATTTCTAGCGTCATAAATGAAGTCACCTATTATGTAAATGTGTATGTTGGAACATTATTACTTGGTTAACCACTATAGTAACTAATAAAGAATTAACTACTTGCCATTACCGGCAAAAATTGTTTTGCCGTTAACATTTATGTACATAAAATATTGAATACTTTATAATAAACATAACAAAATTGTCACTGAAAGAAAAAAAAGCCCAACAGTTGTTCAGACATAGTTAAATTGCCTAATTATTAACCTGTGTCAGTTTTAAAATATATTCACATTGCTAGCTAACAATTTATCATAACTACAGGTATATCTTCATTTATCATCAATGAAAATTTACTCTCCAGTCTAATTTATTCTTTAAAAATGGAAGGATACATATATAGATATTGTCATAACATTTTATTATTTGGTATCTCAAAATAATATGCTGTTCAAATAATTACACATACATCATTGCATATCATTATAATAATTCTAGTTATGCTTCATATACCAATATTTATCATTTTAAGCTATTGAACATATCCACACAACCTCATGCCAACAACATGGATGTCAACACTTTAAACAAACCAATTTTAGTTAGTGGACTGCCTAACATAGCAAAGCTTTTATAAATGGTCTATGTATGTGTCATTATATAAGTATATATATATATATATATATATATATATATATATATATTATATAATGCAGAGGAGATAGAGTAATACATATACGGCTCTCAGCAGAGCCAGGCGGAAGAATTACATCAATTCAAGAACCTTCCCAGTGTCTCTGTTTGTTGTCAGTGGTTGAGAGTAGAGACTGCCCTTCCAGAATTGCACTACTATATATATATATATATATATATATATATATATATATAAATAAATAAATTTCCCCATGTAATTGATAGTGAGACGTACATTGTGGGTGTAGCAGCAACAGGCTGCACAGATTTATTCTCACTGTTCTATAGGAAAACGCACAAGGGAAAACATTACTAAACGATTCATCAAGCTGGATTTGAGATATGGAAACATTCTCATTTGTCAGTCTTCACCTTTTTATTAGCTGCATTCATCGAAGTCAAAGCTGGCAATAAAAACGGGAAGTCGCCTGAGTACGAATCTTCTAATGCGATTTTTCATGCAAGTTTTTCTCGCACTTCTTTGTGAGTCTGGTTAGAAGCTGAATGGGATACTGCAGCGTTATGATTTATGGCCATGTTTATGCGCACATTTGGGCTGAAATTGGATTACGTGGAATGACAATTTTGTCTGAAAACCTGCATGCATAAAAGGCGACGAAAAGTTACAAAAACATAGCCATGGTGTCCAGTTATGGCGCACCGGATGTAATCACAGGTCTTTCTCACTCATTCTTATTGTATCTTGTAGTTTTATGCCGGTGATAAAAATCAGTATTCGAGCCATACAAAAGTTTAGTACTTGTTAATAACCATTATAAAGTCACAACTTAGTATAATTATAATGTTACAAAGCATATATAAGCATGAAAACAGCAGTTAAGTTAATTGTAACTTTAACTTTGTGCGATACTTCAAAATAATGGTCTGAATGGTTTTGCGATGTATTCCTCTCACTAATCTACCCTTTTGGTCCAAGTGCTTAGCAGCATTTGGTTAACTGCTGACAGTATTTATTTTAACTGCTGACAGTATTTATTTGCACACCTAAAGTATTAAAATGTTTAGCTGTCTGTAAACAACGTACAGAAAAGTAATTTACAGTCTGCTCCCTCAGTAATTACAAACAGGAACAAGGCCTGCTGTGGTGTCTTAGGTGATGTCCCATGCTGTCTGACAACAGGCTTTGTAGTGTCACTGAGAGAGGTTATATTTCATGAAATATAACAACTAACAAGTGTCCAATTACTTAGGGACAAAGAACAAATTTTTTGGTTCAAAGATATATAATATTATATATATATAAATAATTAATTTGCTAGATTTTAAAGTGTTTGGAAACAAAGAGTGGCAAAATGCTGTGATGTTTGTTATGGAAGCTGTTTATGTTGTATTGTGGTTACAGTTTGGTGGTCTTATGACGTCTAATTCAACTACTGGACCAGAAAGTACAGGCGGGATTTTTTTCATGGTATCATCCTGTAACTTTTTGTCCTACACTGCATAGAGATGTCACTTGTCAAAAATGTATTGTTTGTTTGTTCTTTGTGGTGAGGACAATTCACACGTCATGTCACGTCTTATGTGACGTTTATCAGTTGATTGGTCACACGTTATGGCTTCGTTGACGTCAAATCCCGGGCGTGTCGTGAATGTTGTGTCTCTGTAGTGGCATATGTAGTTATGTATATCTAAAGTTGTCAGCGAAGCAAATTTACATCTGGACTGAGCCATGATTTGTGATTTATGAAATTTTGTAATTTATGTCTAATTCTGAAGCTACAAAGTCTAATCATTTTATCATAAAATCATATTACATAGTGTACATTATATATATATATATATATATATATATATATATATATAATAAAATATGTTTATTCTTAGTAAGTGAAGGAAATATATCCGATGATTTAATCTACATTTATAATTTATTACATTTTCTGATTAATATCTAAACAGAGTAAGTCTGAACTGAGTAAGTTGGATAATTTTTATCATATACTAATGTAAATGTAAATTGTATTGTCATATTTTCACTGCCCAGAAATATTCTATGTTTTAAAGGTCATTGTTTTGTTTGAATGATTAAAGGCATGTGTTTAAACAAAAGGGTTGATATTTATTAGTATTATTAATAGTCAATACATAATTAAAAAAATATATGTCTTCATTTTTTATACAATATTACATGTGTAAACTGTGTAGTGTGTACTCCGCAGTAACTGCAGCCTCTTGCGTGCGTAGTACTAAATGTCTCCACAGTGATACATTTAATATTCTTGATTTGCCTTTTGTATGTTTTGGTTAATAAGGCTGGTGTCCATTGTGTTGTGTGTGGGTCGTGTAACAGTGTCTGCCTGTATTCATGCCAAAGTCTGCTCAACACAAGCCGACAACTGACCATGGCAGGATCAACTTCACATGTAGTCATTGTGAGGAAAGATGAGAGTTGTGTGAACCCACGCAACAAGATCAATGTATTTGTTTGACAGCAGTGAACACAGCAGTCACACACTGGCTCATGTCGTCTCTGTGTCCAACTAGTCACACATTGACAGCTCCTTTTTAGCTTGTTTACAGACCAACGTGTGATTGGTTAGCTACGGCTTCCTGAATAACGTAAAGGAAAGTGGATAAATACTAATAAAAATGGGTAGTTCTTCTATACAAATAAAAATACAAAGTAAACTACAGTTGTCACATGTATTGTTATATATGTACTTGGTCACCAGCAGTAGTTGTTTTATGTACAAGTAATAACCCGGTCTAGGATGATTGTAAACTATAGCAGAAGATGAATGAAGCCTTCCACCCAGCTGCATCAGTTGTGTGGCTTCCCCATTGTGTGTAGTTCAAGCAGAACTGAAAGGCCTTTGTTCACGTGACTATAGATGCAGTTTATTGGGCAGTGGTTTAGCATCAGCTGTCCTCTTCAGGTTCAAGTTGTGCTGTGGATGTCGATGTCAATGATTTTGTATAGTACAGTAAATTACATTTACAAGAACACTGTCATTATGTACAGGACGTATGATGTACTAATAATAATTACAATATAACAGGCTAAAAGTAACACATAAAAGCACACTTGCAAACAGTTGTTCTGTCCTGTTTGGCTAGCTGTGTGAAGTAGTGACATTCAGACATGGACACAGAAATGTTGTGGTCATTTGTAATTTCATCAAGTCCACACTACATCATCATCTTTATACTGGTTCAAACCTCCATCACTGTGGGGCGCAACTGACCAGTTTGTGTAATCCAAAATATCTTCAGCCATTAATGGCTAGATTCAACTAACATGGTTGGTTGCCAGTACACGTACTTCACTTAACACATCACAAGCAGCAATGTGCATTAGTACCTGTTCCACTCCCTAGGTGTGCCACTGTAATCTGTTAGGATATAATAAACACTCGTATAATGTTGTATTGGGGACTAGGTGAAAGTTATGCGACTGTGTTGTAAACATGAAAATATGTTGTAAACATGAAAATATGTGTGCCTGTAAATCTGACCCACCATCACAAATTGTCAGTAAGTCACACGTGGCTATTTTGAACATGAGCAGAAAATAGTGGCGTAGGTTGTGTTCATTAATTTTATGATTTTGACAACAAATTGCACCTGATGATCTCATCTTTCAGTGTTGAGTATATTTGTCTTGACAAATGACAAATAAAATACCTGTGTTTATGAACATGTACGTTACCATATGATATGAGTTCAAATGACCTTATTTCTCACAATGTGCTTTTTAATGTTTTCTTCCATTTTTCAATAAACCAAAAACTACCAGTGATATTGTAACAAATGAGTTATTGTTTTATTGATCATGGTCTGTGATTGTGAAATCTGAAAAATTATAAAACTCCATTAAAATAATTTTGTGACTTAATACCCCCTTTGCTATGAACATGACATGATTTCTTGGCTGTAAAATACATGTTTACTGCAATCTACAAATGCTTTCTTCAGACATATGTTACATACAGTAAACTGTCAAAATTCCTCTGTTTATTCTTGGAATGTTGATTAGCACATTTTACTCCTCTGTTGAGAACAGTAACATACATGTATGTATGTTGTGTGTGTGTGTGTGTGTATATAATATATATATATATATATATATATATATATATATATATATATATATATATATACTAATAGTAATATACGTACACACACATTATGTTAAATCTGTATCATTCTAGTAACAAGTAGAAATGAAACTTATTCACTAATGTAGACAAACCCGTCAAAGATAATAGTGACAATATCACCTACATACCATGTCACTTTGTGTCATATTTCTTGAGCTGGTGTCTCACATACTGCTACTGACATTGATATCTACAGACACTAGTGACACTGGTGAGTGGTCACGTGACATTAGTGACATTGGTGACATGCATGTAGGCGTACACTTTTCAAGTAGCAGTTGATTCCTGCTCAGATAGTGACATATTGAGAGATATCATGGAGACGTTGACAGTTTAGCAGTAGAACACTCTTGTGTACAAATATACTATATTGATTGAGACAGACCAGCCTACCAACCTACCATGTTGACACTCTCACTTTGCAACAAACTGTTGGACCAGGCTGATTACTTGGCTGTGGTACACAACTACACATTGGTCAACTTGTATCATGTTGACACTCTTGTTGTGACACTGTCTACTAACATACCATGTTGACACTGTGTTTATGATGGTGACACTTGCTGTTGTTGTCAGGCAGATGTTGGTGACACTGTCTACTGTCTGATGGTAAAGGTCTACAAACATACATTGGTGACATAATCTACTGACTGACAGTGATGACACTTTGGTGTCGGTACTTGGTGTCAGAGTGTCCACAGCAGCTGTGTGTCGCCGCAGCATTTCCAAGGTGACAGTAGCAGACACAGCGCCACTGTGACACCTGGTGCCACAGCTGTGTCACCGCATTCCGCAGTCCGCGGTTGATCCACACAAACAGCAGTGGCTGTAGCGGCACCTGGATGACACAGACGACTGCTGTCAAGTGACACGTGCCACTAGTGACATGCATGCCAAACAATCCAACAAGTGTCTGTGTGATGACATATGGGAACACGCACGCATTCACAGCTAGTGTCAACAGGAGAAGTCTGCGTGACTTGGCCCGGCCAGGGCTGGGCCGTTGGCTTGGGCCGGTTACACTGTGATTCCCGTTGCCTGCGATAAGGCTCTCTTTGCCGCTACGTATCTTGCCACCGCTACCAGCAGTGGGAATGTCCTTGCCGCTACCTTCAGTCGCATTGTCCTTGCTGCTACATGCTATATTACTGTCCTTGCTGGTGCCTGCAGTGGCACTGTCCTTGTTGTCACTTGTAGTAACATTGTCCTTGCTGCTGCTGCCAACAACATTTTGTTTGTTGTTACCTGTGGTGTCGTTGTCCTTGTCCTTGTCCTTGCCGCTACAAGCAGCAAAGTTGACCTTGTAGCTGCCTGTAGTGGCACCGTCCGTGCCGCTGTCTTCAGCAAAATTAACCTTGTTGCTGTCTGTAGTGGCACTGTCTTTGTCGCAAGTTGAACTTGTAGTAATGTTGTCTTTGTCGTTACTTTGACCAACAGTGTCCTTGCCACTGCCTGCAGCAAATGTGACTTTACTGCTACTCACTGTGACATTGTCCTTGCCGCTACTCGCTGTGACATTGTCCTTGCCGCTACTCTCTGTGACATTGTCCTTGCTGCTACTTATAGTGACATTGTCCTTGCCGCTACTCACAGTGGTTTTGTCCTTAATGCTACTCACTGTGACATCGTCCTTGCCGCTACCTGCAACAGTAGCATCGTCTGAGCTGTTGACAGTGATGGCGGGAACATTGAGAGCCTTCGATGGTTCATTGTCTTTGTTTGGAAGAGTTGAACGCTCGGACTTTCGTTGTGGTGCAGAGATCGCTTGTAATGGCGTGTTGGCATTGAGGCCAAAGTTCTGGAGTGGGGCCTTTGACCCTTGTGAGATCAGACTGGACGATGCATGGATTTTTGGATTTTCAAGCTGGTTCTGTAGGGCTTGGATGTCTACTGACCATTTGCGCACATATTGGTAATTAGACCCTTTTGCCGCGCCCATGTCCAAGGAGTTGCGTGGACCCCCGAATGGACTGCCCTGCAATCCAATGTTGGCCACAGTGTGGCGCCGCCCGCCAGTCGACTTCTTCTGCATGCGGAGCCTCATTTTCATGTCAAACAAATCATCATCCTCATCGCTACTGGCATTTGCAGCTACCTCGTGTACGTCCACAGTTTTGTTTCCTGATGCATCAAGGAGGACAACAGGTGGCGCCACTCCACTATCACTCTGTTCTCGGTCCATCTGTGATGACAGAAGGTGACCCTCGACATCACGCTCATCAGCCGCGTCACTACCATTGACACATTGCTCATTGTTGTAGCAGTATTTCTTTGGTTTGCTGCAAGACGTGTTTCGTTGACGCTGGACGGCTGCTGACAACAGCAACACCAGCACGATCACACCACTGATGATCGAAAGCACTGAAGTTGAGATGGACGTAAACGAGTGTGTCGTCAGCTGTCGCCATGACAACGTGGGTCGACATGTCTGGTCGTCAGACAAGTAGCTGTAGTCGGCAATGACACATGTGGCTGCGAGTAGACCACCGGACCACGCCGCGATGACACCCCCGATCACAAACTGCTTCCTCGACGCATCCACGAATGACCTAGAGGAAGGGCTTGACCAGCGACACAGTTCATAGACGACAAGGAACGGGGTGCCAATGATAACGACAATGAAACACATGTGGAACAGCATCCGGTTGACCAGGCACATGGCCAACGGGAATTCTCGTCCAACGTAATTGACAACAATTTGTGTCATATAACTGGGCAGCCACATACTTCCCAGGACGATGTTTGCAATGACGATGCTGTAGTGTAGGCCGTATTTCCAATGCCTCGACTTCTGCTGCCAGCAGGTGGCCGCCATCAACACGAGGTTGCCAAACAACCCCAAGAGGGCAGCACCGAGCAGCATGGCGCATAAAACAAGCATGTACGTTGGAATGTAATCATCGATCAGCTCTGGGAGTGCGGACACAGTTGTCATGTTGTGTGCCACTGACCTGTTAGACAGGGACACATAGGCCTGTGCCATTGTGGTCAGTTCACTCTGTCTCATCAGTCTGTTTATCCTCACGGACACCCACCCTCCTAACACTTCCCCCGTCTTCACCTGTCTAGGGCCAACCCCGGAGTCTTGTAGCGGGTCACAGCACAGCTTGATGGTACTCCATGAGGGCAAGTGTGATTACCAACACAGCCGTGACAACGACTTATATCCTTGTGTCGCAGATTGTTTATGTTGATGTCGCATGCGTTAGTGTCACTGACCGAGTGTGACGTGTGTCACGTCAGACGAACCATTGTCACGGATTACGTGTGAGCTAGCTGTCAAACTGGAGATTTATTCATCACTTAAAACGTCGCCTCCAGTGCTGTGTATGTTGTGTCTCTGTGGCACTGCGTCGTCTCCAGTGCTGTGTATGTTGTGTCTCTGTGGCACTGCGTCGCCTCCAGTGCTGTGTATGTCGTGTCTCTGTGGCACTGCGTCGTCTCCAGTGCTGTGTATGTCGTGTCACTGTGGCACTGCGTCGCCTCCAGTGCTGTGTATGTCGTGTCTCTGTGGCACTGCGTCGTCTCCAGTGCTGTGTATGTCGTGTCTCTGTGGCACTGCGTCGTCTCCAGTGCTGTGTATGTCGTGTCGCTCTGTGGCACTACGTCGCATGTGCGGGAGAAAATGCGCGTGCCAATCAGCGTTGTAAGGAGTCCCCAGGCGCCCACTGCCTCGACACTGTGCGCCACTGGGCCCAGCGTTGTCACACTAACAGGCATTCACTTTCCGTCAACTAGCCATCGTAAATGTCACCTCCAAGGCGGTGCAAATTATGGTGTATCGGCTAACACATCGGTGTGATCCTGACGCATGCGTTATCACTTCACGGCACTTGAGTTGTCACCACCGGCACCGACATGTGGGTGCTCCGGCGGATCGGTTGACGGTTTTTCTCACCTCTGCATGATATAGTGCAACTGTGGTGGTCTTGAGAGGAACCTCTGCCTCGACAGTGGCACACGTGGGTGATCCTAGCTGCCTGTTAACGCCACCATTGGGTCAGCATCCATCCGTGTGATTTCTGACAGCTTCATCGTGTGGGCAATCGTCGCGTGTTGTCTGCTGTGCACGCGTTGTAATAGTGATTCGCTCGGTGTCGCTGCACGCACTGGGGCACTTAGGCAGCATGCGTGTGCTCTTAAAGTCATATGCATCATCGCCGAGCGATTCTTCCATGCTGATGCCTAACGCCGCACACATCAATTTATTGATTCGCGTACGACGGTGGTGGTGGTGGTGGTGGTGGTGGCGGGAACGCACAGAGACGCCAGTTGGTGCGACTCCCACATATGTAATCAGTTGACAGTGAGCAGGCCTGGTCAGTCATGATTACACTTTGATTACATCAGGCTTCTGGAGCTGCCGTCACTCACATAAAATCTCTTTTTTGTGGACTGTTCCAGCTCAGCGCACGACGCCGAGTGTCCCCTGCTTCCTTGCTCGTTCATTTACGCTGTCTCCTGATTGGCACCACTAAAAAACTACACGTCATTGTGGCTGTCTTTGGTTTTTCCTGATTTGTTTTTGCGTAGCTGGGTATCTCTGACAGACAGCCACGTGTCTGTCAGGACAGCCACAATGGATGGAACACAGCGGAGAATTGTTATTATTAAAACCTGCACAATGTCGTCAGTCCAGCACCAACCCGCACTGAGAGCGGGCGTGGGCTGAGGCTGGTCCGCCACGAGAAGAAATAATGCATAGTATTAGATTAAGATTAATCAGTAATAACAAATATGTAATAAACGACTAAGGCAGGGAGGAAAATAGGGAGGAATAGAAGGGAAGGGGAGAGATGAGGAGGGAAAGAGGGAAGGGAGGCACACAAATGAGGCTGAATGACGTATCATGTGACACTGTCCCTCCATTGGCTGTCCATCCATCCCAAATGTAGCCATATTGTAAGTAGGACATGGATTTCTTTAAAGATTTTTTATTGTATGCAAATTTTGATACAAATATTTTTTCTGACAGGAGAATGGAAACTAAAACTAGACAACTTCAAAGGCATCACAATAAGTCTCAATAACATATGTTTGCATTGTTATTGTCTTGTTTACAATTTAACCATCTTATGGGCATCTTACTTAATTTTTAAACATGCCTTATCGTAAATGCACTTTCTTGACCAGAATATATTTGACACATTTATTAAATATTGCAGGTACCCCCCGGTACATCAAGAACATTATAATAAAACAGAAAGCATCAGTGTAAATCATGTTAAATGTTGTTAAATCTATCACTCAGTCCCATGTAGCGATAAGTGGAAATGCTAAACAAATGAAAAATCTGCATAATGTTGTGGTTGGTTAACAATGGTTTCGTTAAACTCAAAAAATCACAACTCCTGCTGGAGTTATTCATAGTCCGACCGGATGCTTCTGACATGACAAATGGTTTAGTTGTGGCGGATGTTACCAATCTGACTAAATTGTGATATATCTAACAGCATCAGTGCTGGCTCCACACATAATCCTGGCATATCTGTCACACTTATCTGTAGCTGGGACATGTTTCAGTTACAATGTAACTACAGCTGTAGCAAGATACATATTTTATATTTTTTAGTAATTTTTTGTTTTTTGAAGAAGACGAGATATTGTCATTGTCTGTTTTAAATTACATCTGTCTGTTCTACGTCCATAGTAACAAAATAGATGTATTGAAGATATACCTCCTGTCATTTTCCGTCTAATAAGTCTTAAGAAATGGCATTTGCACTTTCAGTGTTGTTTCCATGAGATGTCCTGATGTTATTAAATAAGATTCAGATTGTAAAAAATGTTTTATTGTTAGTATTACAGATGCCAGTTAGGTCTGCTACAAAGCCCTGTGGTGTCGACTCACGTTCACAGTTTACTGCATTTAAAGACACAATCCTGGGAACTTCCTGTTGTTAATTATCACCTCAGGATGATTCTGGGCGACAGACCTGATAACCTTCTACGCATTTATCTTGCAATTGTGTGACACAGACAGCCTAGGTGTATGCTAGTCTGTCTACCAAAATACTGATTCGTTCTTAATTATATCACGGTGACGTATTAAGTATGATGGATTGACCGTACCTAATGAGTTTACAACTGGATCTGTGGCAGGGAATGTGTCCGCGAGTCTGTCTCTCTAAGATGAAGCTGTGTTTACAATTTTGAGCATATCGATCCAAACAAGACATCTGAATCTGAGTGTATCTTTACTGTAATGTTAAACTGGACAACACAATGTGAATGTCATTTTATTTATTAAGAATCTATTCTAGGTTGTTCCAGTAATCAAACTGAGATCTAGAGAAGAGATTTGCGGATTACAGAAACGATCATTTGGTAGAATCAGAGGTACTGGCATGCACGGAGGATTCATTCGCATAACGGAATCAAACTGCCCTGGTCACCAGTGATTCTGTTACCGATTTGACTGCATTCAATTACACCATCAGCCATGCAACAAACATATCAGTTGGCTTTTCTCCGTCTTGACAACCAATTGCATTCACAGAGCTACATATTAATGTGCAGCCACACACATGGCCACTTGGTGCAATTGTTGGAACATGCGAATACAAATGGAAGTGGATCTGAGGGACACTAAAACCTGGCATTGTTTATGGTTTCTGCCAACAGACAGCCACTGAGATATCTAGTGAGGAGTCACCCCTTCACCTTGGCCTGGACATGACTGTCTGTGAGACCTCCTCATCTCTCTCTCTCTCTCATTGCTGCTAGACAGTGTTCCGGCTTTGAGGATAGGTAATGGGGATCAGTCATTATTTTACTTCCATGTTCGTGTAGATGACTAAAGTGCACTTGATTATTAATTTTTTACATGTTTGTGTAGATGACTAAAGTGCACTTTATTTTTTATTTTTTAGATGGCACGCACTTTAGGCAATGATTTTTGGCACTCTGACTTTAGGTTATGAATTGAACAGGAGAAAAGTAAGTTTTGCAGATTTACGTGAACGTAGAATCCAGTTTGTTTTGGTGACAAATAAAGAAAAGACTAAAGACACATGAAACATGAGACAACACAGGAACTGTGACAGGGCAGCACACTCAATGGACAGAACACAAGTTGGAGTCTGTTATATGTTATAGTGTAAGAAATGAACTTACTTTGGAGCCTAGTTTTTGAAACGTACGTTTCTACCCATCAGCTGTACAGGTAGGTTCTGGTCACGCACTGCTTGATGCCATTTCAGAGCTTGAGAAATTATATTCTCCATGTTGCTTTAGTTAATTTGTTAAGCTGTGTATATGAGTACCTGGATGAAGACACTATTGGATGGTAGTGTATGAATAGTTTTGCTCAGTAATTCTAATTTGGCTGAATGTTTCCAGAATTGAGAAAGTTGAGATGGTGTCCGAGTGAAGAGACCCGGAGGGGGAGTGTAGGTCATTGAGGTCAATCTTCAGCACAGCAACCTTACCTTTTCATTACAATAAAATTGTAGTGCTACACAATATGGATACCTGACTGCCACTAAACAATGGATTCTGATGGGTGAACAATACAGTAGTGTAATGATGGTGTCCCGGCCTCTCTGGCTTCCTGTTTCTCTGTCTCTTGTCAGTTTGAGTTGTTCACCTACCAAGTACCGGGTAGTCCCTTCCAAGGTCTCCCCACCTCCCTGCTGTGTTTAATACATAATAATTAAACTCTTCTGGACTAACTCTGTCAACAGTTCCGTGCAGATGTCAATACAGCAACTAATTGATTTTGTGATCCGGGATTCTGCCCGTCCTCTTTAACAGCGTCAGATCATTCGCCAGGTGGTCGCTGCCTTTGTCATATTGACAAATTGGTGCATATATTGATATGTACAAGTGTAGATGGCTCTGGGCCGGGGGCAGTGTCATATTCATGTCCACCCATCATCTTGATTACTTTCACGTGTGTTGACACATCCACACAGCCACACACTGTGTGTCCAGCGCTGTCCAGTGTGTGCGAGCAGTTTGTGTTCTCTTAGAATTAGCAAGGCCCACACAGGCTACTCCAATATGAAACATTTCTAAAAATATCTTTATTAGCTTGCAAATATTTGAACATTTCAAAGTACTTATATTTGTAATTACTTAATTAATTAATTATTAGTTTATTTGTTTAATACACACTATTTTAATTAATTATTTATGGTCTACCGTTTGGAATAATAATAAGTTGTTTTATTTTAATCTCATTCTGAGTAGTTGATTACCACCGTAATTGTTTTTTTTTTATTTCTCAATTGATTAGTCACTGTAGGAATTAATGTTATTATTAAAGTTAGGTGCTTGTGTCAAGTGTAAGACATGATGGTTATATTGCCAGCTGTTGTATCAGTTAATTACATATTTTAATTAACAAAACAAGTATTCTTTTATTGCAGCAACTATGAGTGTTACTTATAACCCACTGCCAAGCTACAAACAGTAACAAGTGTGCGTCATGAGTCGACTGATGACGACTGATGATGACCCAGTTGTAATGTGTCTGGTACAGTAGAGATGAACTGGCACATTAAACACCACCAGTAAATAACAACTGGCCCTTTGTTTGCCGGGAGTAAACAGGTGCACACAGCTTTTACCGTGAATCAATCAGGCAGTGAACATAATTCCCCTTTATTTACAATCAACGAAGTGTCGGTGTTTGTTTGCGATGATGGCGACTTGAAATGTAGTAAACAATTTATATGGTTTATATGGTAGTTTTTTATTGTATACAATCAAAAGCTGTTTGATATTGTCCATTCGTTTGTTAAAAACATGTGTACATCGGTGTGCATATACATACGTGTGCATGCATGCGTGCGTGCGTGCGTGTATGCATGTGTTTGTGTGTGCATTCACGCATGTGTATGGAAATAAGTAGCAATATATCTGGTGTTATTTAACAAGCTGTTCATAACATCTTTTCAAAACATCAGTGTTTGATGAAGTTATAATTTTCAGGTCTCCAAATGATTGCTTCTGTTAGTCCAGTATAACAACAAACATGTAGTTAGGCCAGTATAACAACAAACATGTAGTTAGTCCAGTATAACAACAAACATGTAGTTGGTCCAGTATAACAACAAACATGTAGTTGGTCCAGTATAACAACAAACATGTAGTTGGTCCAGTATAACAACAAACATGTAATTGGTCCAGTATAACAACAAACATGTAGTTAGTCCAGTATAACAACAAACATGTAGTTGGTCCAGTATAACAACAAACATGTAGTTGGTCCAGTATAACAACAAACATGTAGTTGGTCCAGTATAACAACAAACATGTAGTTGGTCCAGTATAACAACAAACATGTAGTTGGTCCAGTATAACAACAAACATGTAGTTGGTCCAGTTTAACAGCAAACATGTAGTTGGTCCAGTATAACAACAAACATGTAGTTGGTCCAGTATAACAACAAACATGTAGGCATAAACAAAAACATGAGATGGTCCAGTATAACAACAAACATGTAGTTAGTCCAGTATAACAACAAACATGTAGTTGGTCCAGTATAACAACAAACATGTAGTTGGTCCAGTATAACAACAAACATGTAGTTGGTCCAGTATAACAACAAACATGTAGTTGGTCCAGTATAACAACAAACATGTAGTTGGTCCAGTATAACAACATACATGTAGTTGGTCCAGTATAACAACAAACATGTAGTTGGTCCAGTATAACAACAAACATGTAGTTGGTCCAGTATAACAACAAACATGTAGTTGATCCAGTATAACAACAAACATGTAGTTGGTCCAGTATAACAACAAACATGTAGTTGGTCCAGTATAACAACAAACATGTAGTTGGTCCAGTATAACAACATACATGTAGTTGGTCCAGTATAACAACAAACATGTAGTTGGTCCAGTATAACAACAAACATGTAGTTAGTCCAGTATAACAACAAACATGTAGTTGATCCAGTATAACAACAAACATGTAGTTGGTCCAGTATAACAACAAACATGTAGTTAGTCCAGTATAACAACAAACATGTAGTTAGTCCAGTATAACAACAGACATGTAGTTGGTCCAGTATAACAACAAACATGTAGTTGATCCAGTATAACAACAAACATGTAGTTAGTCCAGTATAACAACAAACATGTAGTTAGTCCAGTATAACAACAAACATGTAGTTGGTCCAGTATAACAACAAACATGTAGTTGGTCCAGTATAACAACAAACATGTAGTTAGTCCAGTATAACAACAAACATGTAGTTGGTCCAGTATAACAACAAACATGTAGTTAGTCCAGTATAACAACAAACATGTAGGATAAAACAAATGTAATACTCTGTCCAGCAAACACAGTGAAACTGATGTTCAATTATTGATAGTATAACGTCTTCTGCAGATTAGATACCTATCTGTTATTGCCTGCAAGGTGTATTGATTTATCTTATTTAGTTCTTTATTAACATATAATTGCATTGTATTGCTGTTTTTGATATTTAACAAGCCATGCTGTGATTGCCTGAAAGGAAGTGTTTAAGGAAGGTATTTTACCTATCTATTCTGGTATGTGGACAAGATATCATTGTTTCCATAAAGAAACCCATAGACATGAAGAAATGTGTCTCAACAAAATGTAGACTACTGAGAATTGATCTACCTTTGTTGACAAATCTCTGCCCACAGTATTATAAAACACTGTGGTTATATCATATTCACGATTGTGAAGTAAAATGACTTGTCAGTTTAAGAATATTTCCTAGAGAAATGTAACTATTTGATGAACAACTTAAAATCAGTTGGTGGGAAACTTAATATATATCTGTACTATTCTATAGCATATGGACAACTTAGTTTGCTAATCTTTTTAATGGATAAGGTTAAAGGTTTCTGTGACTTAATTAAATACATGAAAATGAGATGAAATTTGAAATATTAGAAGTTATAAATTATCAGCATAGAAAGAAATTGAATCCTTGAAACAGAGAACATGTTTTTGCTAGTAAATCATTTGTATTCTGATACATAGAGAGCTTGACACAGACTATGACACATTCACCAATGCCTACAGGTGACTTGATATTACAACAAGTACATGTCGCTGTGACAGTTGAGATATTTGCCACTATACTGTCACCGTAAATTAATAAGGTACGGCAAATCTGATAGAAATTTACAAAAAGGTCAGTTGTCTATGTCGTTCCAGATATTTGCATTGTGAAAGATTTTAGCGCAGCTGACGAAACTGGTTGGCCATGGAGATTTGCGGGCTTATGTGTCAGGTTGATAAACTGTCAACTATATTTAACAGTATATTTTGGTTATAACAGAAGGATTTCTGTGTTAATTATTCTAGTGGGATTATCAGTTAGATATGGCTGAGCTTATCAGGTAGATGTGATTGAGATCGTCAGGTAGGTATGGCTGAGATTGCGATATTTATGGTTATTACTGAGATTGGCTGTTAGATATGGCTCGAATGGCTGGTTTATGCTGAAAAGTAACCAGATAGATATGACTGAAATTGTTGGATAGATATGACTGAGATTGGCAAATATGCATGTGTGTGTATGTATGTATGTGTACACACACACACACACACACACACACACACACACACACACACACACACACACACACACACACACACACACACACACACACACACACACACACACACACACACACACACACACACACACACACACACACACACACACACACACACACACACACACACACACACACACACACACACACACTTTTTTAATATAATAAAAATTTACCATGATATACATGTTTTTATAATTTTTTCTTTAAAACTGTTTTATGATTCCATGTAAGTTTTTTGTTGTGTGTAAACTGTGCGTGCCTATGAATGGGCTGGTCCCTGATATATGGTGCTCTAGAAATGCTAGTAATAGTAATAATAATAATGATTGACATTGCCAGGTATGTATAACTGACATTGGCAGGTAGATATGACTGAGATTGTCAGGTAGATATGACTGACATTGGCAGGTAGATATGACTCATATTACAAGGTAGATATGACTGACTTTGGCAGGTAGACATGACTGATATTGGTAGGTAGATATGCCTGACATTGGCATATAGATATGACTGAGATTACAAGGTAGGTATGACTGACATTGGCAGGTAGATATGACTGACATTGGCAGGTAGATATGACTGAGATTACAAGGTAGATATGACGGACATTGGCAGGTAGATATGTTTGAGACTACAAGGTAGCTATGACTGACATTGGCAGGTAGATATGACTGAGACTACAAGGTAGCTATGACTGACATTGGCAGGTAGATATGACTGACATTGGCAGGTAGATATGACTGTGACTACAATGTAGATATGACTGGCATTGGCAGGTAGATATGACTGAGACTACAAGGCACCCATAAGGACATCTCAGTTGGTGATGTGATTACTGAGAGATGTGATTTTTCACAGGATTTGTCGGCTCTACAGGTCCTCAGCCACCACTTCATTTCCTGCCCAGTCTCGCCTGATCTAATCACATTAAGTAAAGGGTCTCATTTGTTGGAGTTATGTCCGTGGACCCAGGCACTACTCTCTCTGATGACACTGAGTGCAGACTCCCACTGGACATGTGGGTGTGCATGCATGCGTGCGTGCATGTGGAGCGTGGTGGTGTTTGCAATCATATATTGTGTTGTTGGTAGTGTTTTGTACACAAGTGCCGTGTTGGTGTCACATTGCACCACAGTATTTATTGTGCCTATCGTATGTGCCACTGATGTGTAATTTGTATGTGTTAGAGTGTGCGTGATTGTGTAAGTAACTGATGTTGATGTGATGTGAGTGAGTGAGTGAGTGAGTGAGTGAGTGAGTGAGTGAGAGTGAGTGAGTGAGTGAGTGAGTGAGTGAGTGAGTGAGTGAGTGAGTGAGTGAGTGAGTGAGGAGGAGGAGTGAGTGAGTGAGGAGTGAGTGAGTGAGAAACTGAGAGACTGAGAGACTGAGAGACTGAGAGACTGAGAGACTGAGAGACTGAGAGACTGAGAGATTGAGAGACTGAGAGACTGAGAGATTGAGAGACTGAGAGACTGAGAGATTGAGAGACTGAGAGACTTGAGAGACTGAGAGACTGAGAGACTGAGAGACTGAGAGACTAACAGTGAGGTACTGTATAGTATATGTTTGTGTTCATGCAAATGTTTGCTGCTACATATGTGTGTGCATGCATATATGTGTACAAGAGAATGTACATACATATGTGTGTGCATGCATGTGTATGTACAAGAGAATGTACATACATATGTACATGCATGCATATATGTGTACAAGAGAATGTACATACATATGTGTGTGCATGCATATATGTGTACAAGAGAATGTACATACATATGTGTGTGCATGCATGTGTATGTACAAGAGAATGTACATACATATGTACATGCGTACATGCATGCATGTGTATGTACTAGAGAATGTACATACATATGTGTGTGCATGCATGTGTATGTACAAGAGAATGTACATACATATGTACATGCGTACATGCATGCATGTGTATGTACTAGAGAATGTACATACATATGTGTGTGCATGCATGTGTATGTACAAGAGAATGTACATACATATGTATGTGCATGCGTGTGTATGTACAAGAGAATGTACATACATATGTACATGCATGCATGTGTATGTACAAGAGAATGTACATACATATGTATGTGCATGCATGTGTATGTACAAGAGAATGTACATACATATGTACATGCATGCATGTGTATGTACAAGAGAATGTACATACATGTGTGTGCATGCATGTATGTACAAGAGAATGTACATACATATGTACATGCATGATGTATGTACAAGAAATGTACATGCTACATGCATGCATGTGATGTACAAGAGAATGTACATACATATGTAAATGCATGCATGTGTATGTACAGAGAATGTACATACATATGTGTGCATGCATGTGTATGTACAAGAGAATGTACATACATATGTACATGCATGCATGTGTATGTACAAAGAATGTACATACATATGTGTGATGTATGTACAAGAGAATATACATACATATGTGTATGCATGCATGTGTATGTACAAGAGAATGTACATACATATGTACATGCATGCATGTGTATGTACAAGAGAATGTACATACATATGTGTGTGCATGCATGTGTATGTACAAGAGAATTACATACAAGTGTATGCATGCATGTGTATTACAAGAGAATGTACATACATATGTACATGCATGCATGTGTATGTAAAGAGAATGTACATACAATGTTGCATGCATGTGTATGTACAAGAGAATGTACATACATATGTACATGCATGCATGTGTATGTACAAGAGAATGTACATACATATGTGTGTGCATGCATGTGTATGTACAAGAGAATGTACATACATATGTACATGCATGCATGTGTATGTACAAGAGAATGTACATACATATGTGTGCATGCATGCATGTGTATGTACAAGAGAATGTACATACATATGTACGTGCATGCATGTGTATGTACAAGAAAATGTACATACATATGTACATGCATGCATGTGTATGTACAAGAGAATGTACATACATGTGTGTGCATGCATGTGTATGTACAAGAGAATGTACATACATATGTACATGCATGCATGTGTATGTACAAGAGAATGTACATGCGTACATGCATGCATGTGTATGTACAAGAGAATGTACATACATATGTAAATGCATGCATGTGTATGTACAAGAGAATGTACATACATATGTGCGTGCATGCATGTGTATGTACAAGAGAATGTACATACATATGTACATGCATGCATGTGTATGTACAAGAGAATGTACATACATATGTGTGTGTATGTACAAGAGAATATACATACATATGTGTATGCATGCATGTGTATGTACAAGAGAATGTACATACATATGTACATGCATGCATGTGTATGTATAAGAGAATGTACATACATATGTGTGTGCATGCATGTGTATGTACAAGAGAATATACATACACATGTGTATGCATGCATGTGTATGTACAAGAGAATGTACATACATATGTACATGCATGCATGTGTATGTATAAGAGAATGTACATACATATGTGTGTGCATGCATGTGTATGTACAAGAGAATGTACATACATATGTACATGCATGCATGTGTATGTACAAGAGAATGTACATACATATGTGTGTGCATGTGTTTGTATGTACAAGAGAATATACATACATATGTGTATGCATGCATGTGTATGTACAATAGAATGTACATACATATGTACGTGCATGCATGTGTATGTACAAGAGAATGTACATACATATGTGCGTACATGCATGTGTATATACAAGAGAATGTACATACATATGTGCGTACATGCATGTGTATATACAAGAGAATGTACATACATATGTGCATACATGCATGTGTATGTACAATAGAATGTACATACATATGTGCGTACATGCATGTGTATGTACAAGAGAATGTACATACATATGTGCATACATGCATGTGTATGTACAATAGAATGTACATACATATGTGCGTACATGCATGTGTATGTACAAGAGAATGTACATGACATATGATGTTGTACAAGAGAATGTACATACATATGTAACATGTGTATGTACAATAGAATGTACATACATATGTGCTACATGCATGTGTATGTACAATGAGAATGTACATACATATGTGCGTACATGCATGTGTATGTACAAGAGAATGTACATACATATGTGCGTAAATGCATGTGTATGTACAATAGAATGTACATACATATGTGCGTACATGCATGTGTATGTACAATAGAATGTACATACATATGTGCGTACATGCATGTGTATGTACAAGAGAATGTATGCAGACACCAGGGCTTTATGCAGGATAAAATGACTGCTACCGGGTAGTCACACATGTGTTGGTTGACACATAGATGTCAACTGTGAAGCCAGTTTACAAACATTAAATGTGTTTGACGACGTGAATTGGTCTACAAACACTGCTGGCAGTCTTTTTCACGACCATTTTAGTCTTCCATGTGGTGACTGTCAGCTAGGTGACGTGCTTTAGCCCTTGCCAAATAGATGCTGCTGATTTGTGGAATTAGTTGTTATTATTTCAATTTAGTCATTATTATTTTGCTATAATCACAGTGTAAAGTGTCTTTAGAAATTGCAGCATAACCATCGTAACTATAAAAACTGTAATTGGTGTAGTTACAAAGCCGTCTCTGTAGACCGGGTACAACACTGTCAGACGTGTTGTGTCCACTCGCCTCCGCTGTAGTTTCTCTTCCCGCCACCAGATGGAAAGTAATTATTTTGACGTCTCGTTATAATAGTGTCATCTAGGTTATTATCAATTACCTCCTGTCAGGTTTCAACGATACATGTTTCTAATATCAAACGCGAGGAATACTTGTGGATCATTTCGATTGATCGTAATGTCATAAACCACTCCAAACTCCAAGAATCTTCACAATTGCTAGTTGTTCGGTGGATTCCGTTTCATCCACAAAGTCACCATGACGACAAGTGTTTGGTGCGGCCCGCGAGACTACATAGGAAGGAGATAGACGTGATCATTTGGAGCTTAGGCAGAGCTTTCAAGCAGGGGAGGTTTCACTGACAGCGTAATCACTAGTACATGGCGACGGTGATTATCAAACGATGACTGATTGTCACACACAGTTAATTTGCAGCAGGCTTCGGCACTACATGGGTAATGACAATTATTACGTCATTACCTTCCAATACGTGCTGTTTCTTTGTTGTGACGACAACACATCTTATTCATTCCAACACGCCAAATTGTTTATCCTAAATTCATATGAACACAATACTGAAATGATTACATTTCTCTGATGTATGTGAGTTTTTAGGAGTTAGTTTCTAGATAGTTACAAATTATGGTTTCTTAGAAACACCAAACTCCTTGAGTTAGCTGATTAAGGTTTTGAGAAATCTACGAGTTATCATCGATGACAAAAAACAGCATATTTGTTAAGTTGCTATCGCATTCTTTTGGGGTTCATTTGTGTTGTTGGGCCATTCGACTACTAAAATGACAGTGCATTTAAAAAACAATAGTTTGTAACTTTGGGTTTCACTGAGTAGTAAGTGAAATTTTCTTCACAGGGTGTCATTGACGATACACTTAATTTAAGTAGAATTTATAATGAATAGAAATGAAATGATCAGTAGGAATGAGTTAAAATGTACGATTAAAAATACTGTAATGATGGTAAATGCATCCCTTGTTTTGTGGTTCCGTGAACAGATGTAAGCGAAAGTGGTTATTAGATGTGTCGTCTGTGGAGCCTGGCTAGGCTTCGGACAACTGATCGATTGTGTCATTGTCAGTTGTTGCCAAATCTGGAGAACAAATATACAACATCTGTATTTCTGGTGTCATTAGATTTTATGCCTGTTACTGGTGAGGGGCTGGAAGGTGCTGACATTGTAAAACTGAGAATAAATGTCAGTTGTTCTTGGAATTGTTGTTGAGGACTTGTTTATGGCCAGACCTAAATGAGTCTAATAAACTATGGAGAAACGACTGCCATACAGACCGTACAGACTGTACAGACCATGCAGACCAGCTTATGGAGGAGCTTTTACAGTGCAAACTCAGGACAAGCTCTTATTGAGAGCAGTCTGTGGACAAGTTCTCACCAGACATAAATATCTCTGGACAATTTCTTACTGTACATAAAAGTCTATGGACAAGTTCTTATTATACATTATGTCTATGGATGACAACGTCTTACTGTACAGACATATCTGTGGACAGACAGTGTATAGACATATCTGTGGACAGACAGTGTACAGACATATCTGTGGACAGACAGTGTATAGACATATCTGTGGACAGACAGTGTATAGACATATCTGTGGACAGACAGTGTACAGACATATCTGTGGACAGACAGTGTACAGACATATCTGTGGACAGACAGTGTACAGACATATCTGTGGACAGACAGTGTATAGACATATCTGTGGACAGACAGTGTACAGACATATCTGTGGACAGACAGTGTACAGACATATCTGTGGACAGACAGTGTATAGACTTATCTGTGGACAGACAGTGTACAGACATATCTGTGGACAGACAGTGTACAGACATATCTGTGGACAGACAGTGTATAGACATATCTGTGGACAGACATATCTGTGGACAGACAGTGTACAGACATATCTGTGGACAGACCAGTGTATGGAGGAGCATATCTGTGTACAGACAGTGTATAGACATATCTGTGACAAGACATATCTGTGGAGCAGTACAGTGTACAGACGATATCTGTGGACAGACAGTGTATAGACATATCTGTGGACAGACAGTGTACATACTATCTGTGGACAGACAGTGTATAGACATATCTGTGGACAGACATTATAGACATATCTGTGGACAGACAGTGTACAGACATATCTGTGGACAGACAGTGTACAGACATATCTGTGGACAGACAGTGTATAGACATATCTGTGGACAGACATATCTGTGGACAGACAGTGTACAGACATATCTGTGGACAGACAGTGTATAGACATATCTGTGTACAGACAGTGAAGACAGTGTACAGACATATCTGTGGACAGACAGTGTACAGACATATCTGTGGACAGACAGTGTATAGACATATCTGTGGACAGACAGTGTATAGACATATCTGTGGACAGACAGTGTACAGACATATCTGTGGACAGACAGTGTACAGACATATCTGTGGACAGACAGTGTATAGACATATCTGTGGACAGACAGTGTACAGACATATCTGTGGACAGACAGTGTACAGACATATCTGTGGACAGACAGTGTATAGACATATCTGTGGACAGACAGTGTACAGACATATCTGTGGACAGACAGTGTATAGACATATCTGTGGACAGACAGTGTACAGACATATCTGTGGACAGACAGTGTACAGACATATCTGTGGACAGACAGTGTATAGACATATCTGTGGACAGACAGTGTATAGACATATCTGTGGACAGACAGTGTACAGACATATCTGTGGACAGACAGTGTATAGACTTATCTGTGGACAGACAGTGTATAGACATATCTGTGGACAGACAGTGTACAGACATATCTGTGGACAGACAGTGTACAGACATATCTGTGGACAGACAGTGTATAGACATATCTGTGGACAGACAGTGTATAGACATATCTGTGGACAGACAGTGTACAGACATATCTGTGGACAGACAGTGTACAGACATATCTGTGGACAGACAGTGTATAGACATATCTGTGGACAGACATATCTGTGGACAGACAGTGTACAGACATATCTGTGGACAGACAGTGTATAGACATATCTGTGTACAGACAGTGTATAGACATATCTGTGGACAGACATATCTGTGGACAGACAGTGTACAGACATATCTGTGGACAGACAGTGTATAGACATATCTGTGGACAGACAGTGTATAGACATATCTGTGGACAGACAGTGTACAGACATATCTGTGGACAGACAGTGTATAGACATATCTGTGGACAGACAGTGTACAGACATATCTGTGGACAGACAGTGTACAGACATATCTGTGGACAGACAGTGTACAGACATATCTGTGGACAGACAGTGTACAGACATATCTGTGGACAGACAGTGTATAGACATATCTGTGGACAGACAGTGTATAGACATATCTGTGGACAGACAGTGTACAGACATATCTGTGGACAGACAGTGTATAGACATATCTGTGGACAGACAGTGTATAGACATATCTGTGGACAGACAGTGTACAGACATATCTGTGGACAGACAGTGTACAGACATATCTGTGGACAGACAGTGTATAGACATATCTGTGGACAGACAGTGTACAGACATATCTGTGGACAGACAGTGTACAGACATATCTGTGGACAGACAGTGTACAGACATATCTGTGGACAGACAGTGTATAGACATATCTGTGGACAGACATATCTGTGGACAGACAGTGTACAGACATATCTGTGGACAGACAGTGTACTTAGACATATCTGTGGACAGACAGTGTACAGACATATCTGTGGACAGACAGTGTACAGACATATCTGTGGACAGACAGTGTATAGACATATCTGTGGACAGACAGTGTATAGACATATCTGTGGAC